>CABFOW010000670.1:103214-163319 GCA_902141385.1 Timema californicum
TAAACAACCAGCCAATCTACGCAACTTACTTGTAAAACCCAAACTGCCGGACCCCACTATTCAACCCGAACCCAAACAAATATCAGGTTCCTTTCCCTGCAACCACACCCCCTGCAAAACCTGCACAATACATAAACCAACAAATTCATTCTCGAGCAACATAACTAAAATAAATTATTCTATAAAAGGCCACCATACTTGT
This sequence comes from Timema californicum, assembly GCA_902141385.1. Lineage (NCBI taxonomy): Eukaryota > Metazoa > Arthropoda > Insecta > Phasmatodea > Timematidae > Timema > Timema californicum. Next base: position 103,417 of record CABFOW010000670.1, read on the forward strand.
GATTCTGAAAACCTCATCTACCAACTGGAATGCAACCAGTGTCGAGCACAGTACATTGGTCTCACAACAGAAACACTAAGAAAGAGAATGAATGGTCATCGACATGACACAAAAATGAAAAATAAAGAGAAGCCTGTAGCAGCATATGCCGAAACCCATAATTGTGACTTTAATAACTGTTACACAACCAAGGTGGTCCAATCCCTGAACAGAGTAATATGCAACCCTTCACAACTAAAGCTATGGGAACTGGCCCTTCAATATATCATCAAATCCAGACAAGCCCTCAACCTCAACCTTAGATAATTCCTCTCCTTCCTACCAGCACACTTATTATTAGATTTAATATAACTTTGTTCATAGTGCTGCTATCTATTCAATGATTACATTCAATATATCATTATTCATAGTGCTGCTATCTATACAGTGATGTCATAACTGAAAAACAGTCAGCTGTGGACAGTCAACCTTACAGTTCAACCAAAAGCATCAGTCTACTCTCCTGACCTGATGAAGCTGTCTGTGACAATGAAAGTTTGTCCTTAAAAATGTGTGTGTTTTTAGTGTTATATCAAAACAATTTCTACTCCAGTATCACCTAGGTAAGTGTGCTGGCTATCCCTCCTAATTTAAACCATAAAATTATTTAAATAAATGCATAACCTTGTTGAAGCGCCAATCTGAGTTTAACTAATTTATAAATTTAGCATGGCCAACATAGAAATATAATTGACCTTTAAGTTAAATAAATATCCTATTAATGCATTTATGAATGTCCAAAATAAATATACTTTATTTTAAAATTATCTTAGTTTAACGTTTATCCTTAGTTAAAAATATACTCAATTTGAAATATTGTATAATATTATTTTTTTTATCATAAAGAAGTTTCATATGTACCATACATCTGATGAGCTGCGCATGCGCAATTAATTCTCAAAGGCCTATAAAAGATAACAGAAGCATTCTATGTTTCACTACTATAAACACATGCCCTGCTGCTTTTTACCCCTTGTTTTAACTGCTAAAACCATTTTGCTAAAATTAAACTATTTATCAGTTTAGTAAAATAAAAAAAAATTATCTAAAAATAAGCAAATAAATACTAGTATTTTTAGGTAGCTAATTTACATTTCTGTGATGTTTAACATGTGTTTAGCAAATTAATATAATAAAACCAGAATAAATAAATTGATTTTAAAGTCATCAACAAATCACGTGGGTGACGCAACTAGTAGAGAATGTGATTAAAATTGAAGAAGGCGATTTTAAACATTTATTATTTATCAAACAAGAATATCAAAATTTAAAAGCGAGTAAGGCTTAGTGGAACATTAGTTATTATTGTGTTAACTTTGAGTTAAATAGGGTAAATTTGTTTGATGGTAAGTAGTGTGTACAAGATTTAAAATATTAAATGTGTAGCAAAAAATCCAAGTACTTAGGGCCATATGTTTATAAATATTAATCTTTTAAATATTACTGAAAATATTTTGTGATCTTTTATTTTGAGGTTGGTGTTATTGATTACATAATACTTTTTTTTAATTAATCTAAAACGTGTCTAATTTTCATAAAATGACAATCCATATTTAAAAAAATATCTTACTTTATTGTATATGAAAATCTTAACATGTAATAATATTAAACTTAAGATTAAATTAAAAATATGTTCATAAACTCCTAAAATATATTATTTGATTGGGATTTGAAACATTTTCAAAATAAAATATTCAATTCGGATTCAATAATTCTTTTTAGCATAATATTCAACTAGAAAAAATATTTGAGTATGATATTCGATTTGTAATTGATTCGAGCTAGTTTGCCAAGATTTTAATTCAATTTGAAATGGAAAGTCAGAGAGTTGCACAGGCTTAGCTACACTATGTTTACCATGAAAAATTTCAACCGCCCTCTCTTCTGTTTTCTGTACCCCAAGTTTGGACCCCATTTCTTGTCCTGATGCATTTGCCCACCCCTATAAGTACCATAGTGGTACCTACCACAGAACATGACTTCAAATAGGGCATTCTTGTTGAGAAGGAAAATGTTTTTGAACGTTTCGTAGAGACAGTGAAGACCCTCCGAGTTCTCAAGGTCCTCACACATGTGGAACAAGTTGAGGAGCTTCCTGATGTAGCCGTCATTCTCCAGTGCCACCGCAAGCTTTTCCTTTCTCATGGCCGTGGCGAGACTTGAAGCTACCAACTTAAAACAAAAAAGTAAATTGGTAAAATTTAGTGTGTAATTGCATGGTTAATTTTGTGAAGCAATATTTGAGTTCAGAAACACAAATGTTTTTAAAATTTAATGTTAGGACTTATTTGTACAAAATATATCTCACATAGTCTATAAAAGTTTCTGATAAAAGTTTTTAAAAATTAATATTGAGCAAAATACCCTTAAATATATTTCCTAACAAATACAGTAGCCCCATGGCTTCTTTGGTGCTGACTGACATCTTTGAAACGTTACCAGACCAAATTATGTATCCCTACGCCGGACTAAATGATCTGTAAAAAACACGTGTTAACAGCTGTTACTTCTGACGGTCAAAATTTAGGTATATAACTAAATGTTGACTGTCAGAAGTCAGTTGTGAGCTGTCAGTCAGCACCAAAGAAGTCATGGGGTTACTGTATATAGTACTATTTATTAGGGAGAGCACCTTGAATTATTAAATTCCTCGAATTTTTAAGGAAATTTAACATTCAAAGATTCGAGACTCAAATAATTCCTTAAAAAATGATATATTTTTGAAGTAAATTTTGTTTTAGGGTCTGCTTAAATTGGTGGTTCAGAACCAATTATAATTATGGGATGATCTCAACAACCTGTACCTAGAACAGTATTTCAACACTTAACAGAATGTATGAATATTATAATGAGTAGATTAATTTATAAGAAATAATACTAATATTACGTTACCATTTGTATTTTATATTAGTCTAAGTCTATTATATTTATATTTCCTCTTATGTTCATCATTTTGTTCCTAGATTTGGATTCGAGATTCGGAATTCGAAGGTAAATTGGAGATTTGAATACGTAAAAGAGTGGATTAAACCCAACTTTATATATTCTAAAACATTCCCAAGAAAATCATTTTGAATACAAGTGTTAAAAGCCATTTTAAAAAATAAGTCATTAGTGGAACGTTGATTTTGATGACAGATTTTTTTTGTTTGTTAATCACATACAATGCTTATAAAACCATAAACTCTTCTAATGATCCCCTGGTTATATAAATGATTTTTTAGTAAACATGTTTTGTTTTGCACAATATCTAATTTAATTTAAATTTCATTTTAAATTCAATTCTGAATTTAAATACTATTGATATTTTATAAAATAAACACATAAATATACATTTTGTCAACACACAGTTGTTTAAATGAGAATATAATGCAGGCAATGAACATTGTATTCTCTTAGAATGTCTGTCGTAAAATACATATTCCAGATAAGACACTGCAATTAAGCTGGAAAGGGTTGTGTTTGGATAGCTATCATTTTTTTGTTTGTTTTATATATAGGAAAGTAAACCAACATCCAGAAGGGCTGTGTTTAAAATATCTCTAAATATTGTTTCTATATCTGCCACCAGCCTGGATGCTTCTGTTAATTCATATCTGTACAGTCTGTTAACTTTAGCAAAAAATGTTGGATTTTATTTCATTGTCAATAATTTAGAGACATCTTTTGCCTAAACATCTGCAATCATACCATCAATAGCTAGATTTACATAATAAATACTAACTTTTCATATTATGCTAGAAATTTACAGTTTGTGAATTATAGATTTCATGTTGGAATTTTTGGTTTAATCAAAAAAATCTTGCTCAGCACTACATTTATTTCAAAATTTGTAAATGTATAATATAGCACAAATAAATATACTTTTCAAAGTAATAATATAATAATTATCCCTCTCTGGAATATAATTATAAAATTAAAACCTGGGACCCTTAGCTCAGTAGACAGACACGCTACTGACTGAGCTAAGGGTCCCAGGTTCAATTCTCAGCATAGCCGAAAAATGTATTGTCGGTGAAAAGTGGATTTACCCTTTCACAGTGAAGAATTAACGGCCGGGGACTTAATGTTGCTCTTGTCCTAGTCTTAAGATAGATAAGGCGTACTAAGCTACGATAGGCCTAGCAAGCTGGTAGTGGAAAATATATGGCTCGAATAAAATAAGTGACCCGGACCAAAGGTTGGAAACAGAAATGGATGTATAAGTATTCATACTACTTATTAGTTATGATCTGGAAGATTATCAGTGTGGAACTTCAATTATGAAAAAATACTTGAGAAACAATCTTTTGCTCTAAACATGATAAAAATATAATGAGGGAAACATAAACACCACCGTCCACACCAAAGCCTCAGTTTTCAAAGCAACCATCCTCTTCGTGTAAAACACTACCCCATAACTAGGATAGGGACATGCAAAATTCGCATTTGCATTCACAGGGATTCTACTGTTTTCATGCAAATAAGACTAGTTTAAGTGTTTTTTTCTAAATAAAAATAATTTCTTTGTTGTTGTTGTTGTTATTATTGTCATTGTTATTGTTATCATTATCATTATCATTTGTTAGTTTTATTTATGAAAGAATAATAAACAATTAAAGAACAAAGAGCAGATGCTCGCCACTCGAGGTATAGACCGGAACTAACAAAGACATTGCGTAAGACGCTTTGGTGACGTCATCACTGAAGTGACTTCACAAATCTAACAGTGGAATAGTTACTAAACTCGTGTTTGTTATTATAGGCCTAGTTAAGAGAATGTTCATTTATTATACACAACACCCCCTCTCAAACACGCGTTAACTTTATTAATGTCTATCACGCCAAGTCCTTGTATGCACTGATGATGGCTTGGTCCGAACAGTCCTTTCGTGAGCACATCAGCTACCATCTTGTTTGTTGGAATGTATTTCACATTGATTTCGCCTCGTTCAAAAACTTCACGCACATAGTGATGCCGAATGTCAATGTGTTTGGTACGAGAGTGGTACACAGGATTATGCATGAGCTTTTCTGCTCCTTGATTGTCACAATAAACAAGAGTTGGTATTGCATTAACACTCAAGAACCCGATTTCTTTTAACAGGTTTCGTAAGTAAACTGTCTCTTTTGCTGCTTCCGTAAGAGCCATGTACTCTGCTTCAGTGCTTGAAAGAGCCACGGTGGATTGTTTTCTCGCCTCCCATGTCACGGCAGAGCCTGCCACTTGAAAGGCGTAGCCTGTGTATGATCTTCTGTCATCAAGGGCTCCTCCCCAATCTGCATCCACGTATCCAATCAGTTCAGCGCCAGATCTCTTGTAGACTAGTCCATGGTTGCTCGTACCTTTCAAGTATCGTAAGACGCGCTTCGCCGCAACCCAGTGTCCTTTTCCGGGGTTTAGGTTGTACTGGCTCAAAGAGCTCACCGCATACGCAATGTCTGGTCGTGTAGATACTGCGAGGTACATCAGAGAACCGATGAGTTGCTGGTACGGAACTTCGCTCATTTCCTCTGCCTCCTCCTCCGTAGATGGCTCCATGGCTTTGGATAATTTGCTGTTTCCATCTAATGGGGTATTTACCGGTTTGCAGTCTTGCATTCCGAACTTTTTGAGAACATCTTCTATGTACGATTTCTGTGACATAGTGACCAACTTTGAATTTTCATCTTGTTTGAATTCAATTCCAAGACAGTAGTGCAGCTTTCCTAAGTCTTTCATTTGGAAGTTTTGAGACAAATCGTCTCTCAATCTTGTGTAGGCTTCTTTACTGTTTGTAGCTATGATCAAATCATCTACATAAACAACCACGATAAGAGTCACACAACCATCATTCATGTGGTACACACACTTGTCACAATCTAATTGTTTGAGTCCAAAAATTTCTAGTCTCTCGTGCAACTTTTTGAACCACTGTCGGCCCGACTGCTTTAGGCCATATATGGACTTTTCGAGTGAACAAACTAGACGCTCCATTCCAGGGGTAATGAAACCGTCCGCCTGTTCCATATAGATCTGTTCGTCAAGATCTCCATTTATGTAGGCCATTACAACATCAAGCTGATACAAAGTAAGGCCTAACTCAGCTGCTAGGGCAGCAACTAGTCTTATTGAGCTAAGTCTTGCAACAGGTGAAAATGTTTCATGGAAATCAATCCCTGGGCGTTGGTTATAGCCCTTCGCTACCAACCGAGCTTTCCGGCGTTCGACATTACCGTCTGGCCCATACTTTGTTCTGAGTACCCACCGACAACCAATGACAGCTTTATCTTTTGGGCGTGGTTTCAATGTCCAGGCCTTGCTGTGTGTCAGAGCGTTGAACTCAGCTTCCATCGATTTCTGCCACTCAGCTGCATAAGGTCCTTCTAAGGCTTCTTGTACAGATGGATTTACTGCCTCTTCATACATCAAGCTCGCACTTTCAGGTTTTGGCGTAACCAGATTAAAATGTTTTGCTGGTCGTCCCGGCTTTCCTGTTTTAATCAATTTAGGTCGACCAGGCCCCCTCTTATTCTCAATCACTGTGCAGTCTTTGCTTAAATTTTCTGATTTGAGGTAATTCTCATTGACTTCAATAGGCCTATCAGGATCAATGGGATCACTTTCTTGAACTTTATCTACATGTCCATCAGCATTAGAAATAGGGTCTTTCACACTGTTATCAACATATAAGTAAGAAGGTTCAAAGTTCGCACACTCCTTTTGTTCATCCGAAACTTTGACAGTTTCAAAATTTTCCAAAAATTTTACATCTCGGCTTCTCAATATTTTTTGTTTTTCTGGGTCCCAAATTCGATACGCTTTCGATTCAGTAGAGTAACCCACAAAAATACCTGCCTTGGATCTTGGGTCAAACTTTCCTTTATTTGGGGCCTTATTCAGCATATATGCCTTGCAACCAAACGTCTTGAAATGTCCTATGTTTGGTTTTAGCCCGAACCAAATTTCATAAGGGGTTTGTTCTTCCAGCTGTTTTGATGGACATCTGTTTCTGATGTAAGCAGCTGTGGCAATCGCTTCGGCCCAAAAACTTGTTGGTAAGCCAGACTCCAACAGCATACATCTTGCCATCCCCACCAGCGTGAGATTCATGCGTTCAGCTTTGCCGTTCTGTTCTGGAGTTTCTGCTACGGTATGTTCTCTTCTTATCCCTGCGATGCGCATTTCTTCTGTGAACTCTTTTCCGCAGTACTCCAGGCCATTGTCTGTCCGCAAAGTTTTGATTTTCTTTTCGTGACGGTTTTCCGCTAATGCTTTGAATGTTTCAAAAGCCTTTTTCACGTCACTTTTATGTTTTAGAAAATGAACTTCTACCCAGTTAGATTTATCATCGATAAACGTTGCAAAATAAGAAGCACCACCATGAGATTTCACTCTCATTGGGCCACAAACATCTGAGTGCACTAATTCAAGTAATTTTTCACTCTTCGACTCAGACCTTTTTGGAAAAGGCGTAGCAACTTGCTTTCCTAAGATACAGGTTTCACATGTTGAAAATGTTTCTGATTTCTTAAAATCCATACCGCTAACCATGTCTTTCTGAACGAGTTTCTGCAAGTCATACGCATTTAAATGTCCATATCTTCTGTGCCACTTTTCAAGTTCACTAAGATTGCCTGCCTTACTCACGTTAGCTACATGTGTCGAACTCTCACTTTGCATGTAAGGTTCGATAAAATACAAATTTCCACGTTTACGAGCAGTTAACAACACTTCACCATTTTCGACAATTTCAGCATCATTTGCATTAAAACACACGCTTCGCCCTTTTTCAACAGTTTTTGAAATTGAAAATAAATTTGTCTTAAGTGTGGGTACAAAAAGAGTGTTTTCTAACCTCACTTTTACAAATTGGCCCTTTTTATTTGAAACATTCATTACTGCAGTTCCAATGCCTTCAATGTCAGTTGTTCTGTCATCCGCTAACCTAACCTTCTGACTTATGGTTGGCGTGAGTTCCAAAAAACTATTCTTGTCGCGGCACATGTGTGTTGTTGCTCCACTGTCAACACACCACACGTCATCTCTTCTCGTTAACTTCGCACAGAGAGTGCTCACTGAAGATGATGTCAATGTCACGATCTCTTCTGCTGCTGCATGGGTTTGCTCTGATGCCATCGAAACTTGCTTTTCATTCGCCATTTTTGTCCAGCAATCGGCTGCCTTGTGTCCCAATTTTTTACAATAGTTACACTTATATAACCGTTTTGATGCTTTAAAATTCCTATTTTGATTTTGCACACCACTTTGACCTTGGATCTGAAAAACTTTATTATTTTGATTTGTAGGTAGGCCTACACAGTTTTTATCCGGAGGTTTGTTTTTATTTAGACTTCGCCCTATGGAAGATTTTACATAGAAAGCGCCCGCACCATTTAAGTCTGCTTTCTTGTCCTGTCTTGCACTGAATTCTTCTAGAAGTTTTACTTTCAAAGACTCTGTGTCCGGTAGTTCATCTCTAGCTTCGATTGCACAACGAAAATTATCGTAGCTATCTGGCACACTGTATAATAACACGATGGTTAATAATTCTTCAGAAATGCGAATATCCATTTCATTGAGTTTGTCAACTGTGTTGAGAAAATTCGTGAGATGATCCGCCATGTTTTCTCCTTCTTGCATTTTTGTGAACAAGAGTTTTTTCAAAAGTGTAGCTTTTCTTGCAGGCCCTCTAGACTGGTAAACTAGTTCTAGTTTTTGCCAAACGTCTTGCGATGTTTCACAATGTCTTATGTGACAAAGTTCTGTAGGACTCACAGCTAAAATAATATCAGCTTTAGCTTTACGGTCAGCTTTGTCCCACGTGGCCGCGTGTCTAGCGGTATCAGCAATTGATTCCACGTCAGCACCTACAGCCGCTTTAGGCCTAGGATTAGTTCCATCGACGTATTCCCAGTGGTCGTTCTTAATTAAAATTGCTTCCATTTGTTGTCTCCATGTATCATAGTTTTCCTTTCCCAGCTTTTCTATATGCATCGAGAGTCCGGACATCTTGAATTAATGGATGTGATTTCAGGCGGCTAACGATACTTATATTTATGTTACGCTTTCCACTGCCCTATCACGTTAACAAAACAAATAGTCAATGTTTATCTTCTTCCAAAACCGTTAATACAGCGTCCTGAACCCATAACCTGTTAGTTTTATTTATGAAAGAATAATAAACAATTAAAGAACAAAGAGCAGATGCTCGCCACTCGAGGTATAGACCGGAACTAACAAAGACGTTGAGTAAGACGCTTTGGTGACGTCATCACTGAAGTGACTTCACAAATCTAACAGTGGAATAGTTACTAAACTCGTGTTTGTTATTATAGGCCTAGTTAAGAGAATGTTCATTTATTATACACAACATCATTATTATTATTATTATTATTATTATTAGCACCAGGTCTTACTACCCGTTCGGGTATTACCTATTACCTGACACAAATATCAAGAACCCAGAAAAAACCAGTCTCAGCACACGCCTCTGCTCATAACCTCAACTTTGAGGACTGCTACACTGTCAAGGTGTTAAAATCATTTAACAAAACACAATGCATATGTCTCAGTTAAGAAGATGGGAATTGGCACATCAATGGATCACAAAGTCTAGAAAACCACCCAATCTAAATATTTGCTAATTTCAACCCAGAGGCTACACCAGCACCACCTACCTTCCATAGAGTAATAGAGAAACATTCAAAGAATTTCATCTCCATCATAGAAGTTTTCATCCATAACAGTCTCAAGTTGGCATCACTGAAGACAACATCCTGTTCAGTCTACTACTACTTCCTGAGGAAGATGTTATAATAGCATCGAAATATTGTTGTGTGTGTAAATATGTTAGTGTTTTTACTTTTATGTGTGCTCTACCATTTTTGTAATATTCTGTCATTTTATTTATTCCCAATTATATATTTTAAAAAATTATTTGAGTTAATTGGTGTTATTTAAATATTTATTGGAGTGGGCCAGGAAATATAAAAAAAAACTTTCCGCTGTAACGTTTATATCAAAATACAAGTTTATTTAATCAAATACATTAACTTCATTTACCACAAATCAGGAGCTAACATTTTAATTAGCATTATTTTTACCGAAACACACCTCTTTATTTAACAATATCAAATTGTTTTATTTATCACAAATCCGGATCTGGCTATTTATTTACCGACTTTATACCGAAATACCAATTTTTATTTTTTTAAATCCACTAGTTTTATTCATGAAAAATCAAGGTCTCTAACAATAACAGATAAAATTATTAATTTAATGATTTAATAGTTAAAAATCATAAATACAACAAACTATCAATCTACCAAAAGTAAAGACACACGTTCGAACAGGCAATTGCAGAATCCAAGTCTAAACCCTTTATATAAATCAAGAAATAGGTGGCGACAACAGTATCTAAGTGACTGATGAACCTATAGCCATGCTGCAACTATCCAGTCTGCGTTTTACCTTCTTCTGCCGGAAAAGGGGACTGATGTATCATGAAAAATACATAATTTTGTGTTTTGATGTGTTTTAATTGTTAACATTGAGGCCTACAATTTTCTGGTAAGGGTGTTGGCCTTAACCTCTTATCCTCTTTTCAATGTTCAATTCTTTTTCCCCTTAAATCTATTCAGGGGTTAATATTACCTCAAGCAAGCCTAGTGTGGTCATTATTCAATTGTTGTAATTGTTGTAGTTGTAAAACAAAAGCTACTGGAATTTTAGATAACTATCTATCTACTTAAATGCAGATAAGGAACTTAAAAATTAATAATAATGTTGATGAGCATTATCTACAAATATCACATTGAAAGATGATCCTTAATTGTAAACTAACCTTTTTATAACAACTGTTATCAAAAAATTCTGGGAATTTTTTTTTTCTGCTCAAGTTCCAGAACATATTTCCCTAATTTTAGGATTATATTTTAAGCCACTTTTGATTATTATTTTGCAAAAAACATGTTTTCCTGCCTTAATTCTATCCAAGGCTATATACTAGCATCAATTATAATATGTTGTGTGGTTATGTTATTTAAAGGTGCTAAGTTGTGTAGGTAGTTATAAAATAAAATAAACAATTTCGGGTATCCATCTTCTTACCAGAAAATACGATCAATTTAAATTTAATAAATTGATAATTATGAATGAACATTGAATACAAATAATGTGAAATAAATAAATTGTTATTAATTTTAACTTTTTTGTAATAATTCCCCCTCCCCCCCTCAAAACTATAATTTTTCCTGCCAATGTTTCCGGAAAATGCGATTTCCCAAATTATTTCCAGAAATTCGGGATCCCACACAGGCCTACTATTATAAGTAAACAACAGCTTCAAATGATGGAGAAAAGAATTAATTAAACTTTAAAGGTTCAAATTTTTTGAAGCAAGAATTTATTTATTTCGAAGTCGAGACTAATAAACATATGATTCAACTTGCAGTTTTTTAAAGCTTATTCTATTATAAAGTATTTAAATAGGATTCAATTCAAAGCACTTTTATTTCAAAATATTCAGCTTGGGAAACAATTCAAATTAGTAAGCAAAACTTTAGAATTCAATTGAGTTAGTAAGCAAACATTTTAAACCAATTTAAATCAGTAAGAAAAGATTTGAAATAGATTCAAACCGGTAAGCAAAGATTCATATCAAATAGGAAATTTAAAATCTTAGATTTGGAAAGGCTTAGGTGAAATAGTTGTTACCTCATTAATTTCCTCAAGACGCGAAAGTTCGCAAGGGGGTAGTTCAATGGGTCCAGAGTCAGACATGTCATCGAATCTCTCGTCTTCTGACTCCTCCACAATGTCTTGGGTGATGTCCACAGATGGGTCCTTGCCCTGCACCTATACACACAAGCAAGCCAATCATACATACTCTAGGTTTCAAACACTTCACACTTCCTCCTAAAAAAACTTAGATCAAGGGATTTATTATGTACCACCAAAAGTGAACAGTAATTTTCCTTGAAGAGTTGAAAATAGTGGATTGGCACAGTCTAACTTGACGGGAGTGTATGAGAGTAAGGTGGTTTCAACAAAAAACTTGGAACAGATTGATTTACACGCCATCCAGTTACTTAATTTTATTCAAAATTTCCTCAATAAAAGATTTAAGTACTAGGTTATCTGAATACAAAATATCCCAATTAAAAAAAAATTATATCCTAATTCTTCAATTTTGACTCGCTAAATCCAATTCCTTAACATTAATTACATCCTTTATACATGCAGCAATCCGCACAATATAAATATGTTATTTATTTATATACTCTACTGTTTTGTAATTACCAATGTATATTAAAGAGTGTGAATATTAATAAACGGATTTAGGCCTGTGACATTTTGATTTCAAGAAAGGTATGGGTGGGAAATAATTTCCTGTAGCAAACAGACAAATTTAAGAAATAATTTTCTAATTCAGGTCTATTTGCTTTTAGAATTTCTAATTTTAGTCTAAGGTAAAAAAGAAATCAAGCTTATAGGGATGGACGGGAATAGCAATTTAATTGCAAGACAAGAACGAGATAGAAAATGAGTCAAAATATCAAGATCAGAATGAGAAACAGAAATTATAAAAATTAAATTTTAGAATAATTATAAACTAAACATTAATGTTGATTTCTAATAGGAGTGAGCGAATTATATTTTGATTGTGGTATTCAATGGAATTCAAAACTTTAATTGCAAAAAACCTGTCAAATGAGATAGCAAAGTTATGGATAGAAACTATAACCTTTTTAATATAATGAATTAAAAACAATGTTAACAAAGATTTACAAACTACAAGCTAAACTTTAAAAATATAAAAGAATCAGTGATTGCAGAAAGGACTTAAGTAGAAATTTCATAGATTCGAGAAAGCCAAAAAAACTTTCTGAATGCATAATGTATTGGGTTATTATAAATTACTGAAGGGAATTTAAAAATGTTCATATAATGGTATTATTTTAAAAGTTTTTAGAGAATTACATCTGAGACTATGTTTCCAATATTAATTTTAGATAGGACTAAGGAAATAATTGAAATAATATGCATAAATTTAAATAATAATCGTTCAATATTTAGAAATATGTGAAGTCATTGAATAAATATTTTTAGGTACTCGAAAAACTGCAAATAATTCAAAGTTTCAGAATTGAATATCTGAAGTTTGTATACAAATAAATTCAGAAAATTATTCTCGAAATTTTTGAATTTTTGAATATTCAGACACACTTTGATTCTTAAACTAATATGATGATACTTGTAAAAGGTATAACATTACTTAACATATTCTGTAAATTGAAAAATGAGATCTGGACATGGGAATTGAACCGGGGACCTTTGGCTTAGTACACCAATGCTCCAACCTCTGAGCTATCCAGGAATCATCCCGTGTCCAGGGTCATTCTTCACTCATATTTTAAGGCAGAGTCTATGATGGACGTAAGCAAATCGTTGGCTACAAATGTATGATTTTATTAAGGGTACGAGCTATCAGATAACAGCCACCTTCGACTCAGTAGTTAACATAACTAAACATAATTTTTAAAAAAATTCATGGCATGAGCCCATAAGCAAGCTATATTAAATACTAATATAGTATAATAAAATATTAAAGATAAAATAATATAGAGGTACGTGTGAATAGCATTTTTTCTAGCCAAATAAACAAATTATAAACAAATAACAATTAAATACAAATTAAATAGTTGATTCTATTATATTTTTGATTAAAATTATTTTTATCATAAAATTTATGATTTATATTTAATAATTGGCATAGCATAAAATATACTAAAAACATAACATTTGACACCTCTTCAATGTTCGCTATGTTTTAATTGTACAATGTTATTACTTTTGACCCCACTTCAATGTTCTCTTAGTTTTACACTGTACCATATTCACTACTTATGACACCACTTCAATGTTCTCTAAGCTCGGAACTGCACAATGTTATATGTTATCTAGGTTTGACACTAGGGGTGGACAGGCTATGAAAAGATGGGGAATTTATCTATTCCTGTAAGTCAAGCGGGATTGACTATTTCTGAAGTTTCGGGTGAAAAGCAAAGTGTGCAATGAGTTCTAGCAATTACTTCTGACTCATAATTGTTAAATCTCTTTTGTAAATTAGTTCTATTTATTCAGCTCAAGGGATTGGGGGATTTTTAACACTTCTGGAGAGATAAAGAGAGAGACATACTCAAGAGGTGTATGATTCAATGTACTAGTGTATTGACTATTAAGTCCAAAACTAAGCTAATGTTTTTATAATGTATAGAGCTTTTTATTTAACATCATAATTTTAGCATATTTAACTAGGATATGATTCAATTCAAACTAAAAAAAACACGCTTTGCAGATGTCTATTACCTGACATATTTTCTCCCATATCTCATCGCAACCAGCCTTTTCTTGGAAGCTCAAGGCCAAATCAAAGTTGTCTCCTTCTGACCAAACTATCAGTGTATCCTGTGGAGAAGAAAATGAAAATTAATATAAATTAATGTTGCTGAATAAAAAGATCAAAATGACTGGATTAAATTATAAACTCACATAAGATTTTAAAAATTACATTTAAAATTTATTAGAATTCTTGAATCCTATGCTTTTTGAAAGATGAGAAATATGAATTATCAAAAAAGTGACAAAATTGTAGAAAAATAATTAGCTTAGTAAAAAGTGTTCTCTTTGTTGTTTCTGATATAATAGATAGGACAAACAAAATAGAATTTGTCAGTGGCACAGAGGGGGCTAAATTGTCTCCATTCAGACAGTTTTCCAATAAATTGCTTTATTAAAAATCCTGAATTGTATCAACAAATGGGGGACAACAAGTCTTAAGCTCTTTGGTATAATGTGATGCTATATTTTTCCATCATCTACTGCAAGGATGGGCACCATGTCGATCGCGGCATCATTTTTGGTCAATAGCTAGATCATTAACGTTTCATGAGCGAATTGTTTCAATAACTCACCCGATAAAGAGGTCTAATTGAGATCGCTAACATTTTATGAGCAAATTGTTTCACTACTTGCCCGATAGAAATCAGATTAAGACTAGGGCTCTAACAAACTGTCTTCTGCAACTATGTCATGCCTCCCACCCGCAAGTATCATTTACATATCTGTGAGAGAGAAAACATAAATTATCTGTTGCTTTCGTTCTTTGAACTGTTTTGTTAATTTTGTTACAGTTGGTGAAGTTTTGTGAAAATGAGTGCGCCAAAAAGACCTAAACCTTATATTTCATTAAGAATGAGAACTGGACTACTTTTTTGTTATGGTTAATCAGTCAAGTGGTTATGACGGAATAAATCGTCATAGCCATCTTGTTTACATGGTGGCTATGATGAAATATTACGTCATAGTGTTTTTAGTGCTCACTCTTAGTGGCCAAGACGAGTCCGCTCATATTTTATCTGTTTTTAAACCTTTCTCTGTAGTTCTTGCTTTTGCTAATAGGGGTGTTTGTTTATAAATCCATTTCAATTTTACATGTTCCTATCTATGTGTCCTATCATTCTTTACTACTTTCAATTTTCTCCCTTTTGTTTTTTTTCCCCCTTTTAAGAAGTTGCGTTGCGCGTTTCACAATCCTACCTGACGAGTTCAGATAGATTGAAACTTGGGTCAAGGGATTGGGTGGTGACGATAAATTTTCTTTAAGAGGCAATCATTACCTATTTGTCCAATGGCAGCAATGTAAAGTGTGAATTGTGTTATTCTTTTCATTGTAAAATCCATATTGTGTTCATCCCTTTTATATGTTTCTATCCATTTTTCCTAAACCTTCTTCAAAATATAATACATTCCTGCTTTGGATCTACATATTTATGCGAATCAGCATTTTCGTATCCAAAACAAATGAAAACTAAGCAAGCATCACTCGATTTTTAGCCTTGGCAGAAGATATGAAGGAACAAACTTCACAATAATTGTGTCAATTAGTTAATAACTTTTGAATTAGTTTTAACATGTTAACATTCAATAAAACTCATAGCATTGTTCATATTGTATCATATAACTCAAACACATGCATAGAATACACAGGTTATACCTAAAGGAAATCAACGACAAAGATATGGCTATGAATTAAAATTGTTGGAGGAATAGAATTTAATTATAAGGTCAATCACTAGGAGTCGAGGGGAAAAAAATTAGATCTCAGTTCCAATCAAGTTGGACACTCATAATCTGCTGTAATAGTCTCCATTATTTTGTTTCACGAATCTTAAAAGTTTTAAGTAAATGTCTCCATTTTTTGATAAAGAGAAAGTCTGTGTGGTTCACCCTAAAATTTTTATTTAGTAAACTAAACATCAAATTACATGTTTCTTTCTAATTCTGGTGCTTTTGAGAAAGCCCTATTTTCAACCCCCTTTTATTTAAAATATCCTTTCTTAGACGGAGTTATAAGTTTGCAGTTTTCAGCTTATCCTAAAAATATAAGTAGCATCTCAATAAGTTCAGCTTATCAATCGCCGACAGGCTTACAATCTCTATATATTTTGACCTAGTATGTCTGGTATTTTCCAGACCCACCAGAAGCCCCTAGATGAGCCAGAAAACAAACTTTGCACATTGATGTGTATAGACCACGAGACAGTGACTAAAGGAGCCGGATTCCAGATTTAAAAATAAAAAATCAATTTATATTAATTCACTCTCACTTTTTACACTCTTAGTGTGTAATAAATGTAGAAATATACTTTTTTACAAACAGATCCCAAACTTCTATGCACCTATCAATTGATGGCTAAGTTCTGTTTGGTTTTTGTTGATGGTATTATTATTATTATTATTATATTAGCACTGCGCCTTACTACCTGTTTGGGTTATACGCATTTACGCTAATGTGTAATGGTAGGATCATTGTGAGATGAGATGGAGGACTTCCCAGTTTAAGGTGATATCCGAGCCACTGTGGAGGTCTGGCATTCCCCACATTCACAAGTTGTGATTAATACACATCTTGCGGTTCCCCAGCACAGATATTGACATTAGCCCTTAACCGCTCAGAGTGCTGATCTATTGGCGCACCAAGTAGTGGCTAAAACACTCACACAGCCGAGCCATCGGTGCCAGGCAAATCTAGTATATTAGTTATATTTATTATTACTAGATGTCACCACAAGGACTGTTTCATAAACATGAAGATCTAGTTAGTATTTTCGTGTTTCTCTCCATTTAATGTGTATTATGTGTTTTGCAGTTGATATTTATTTTTATTCTAAAGTTTATTTATTATTTTTTGCTTATATTCTTCAGTTATTTTTATTCGAAGTTATCTAGGCCTAAGTGTTAGGACAATAGTTTGATTTGATTTTTATCTTGGCAACGGCTGGTCCAAGTTCTAGGCTAATTGACTCAGATATATTAGATTATTTAGACATTTTTACCAGTGAGGGTGACTTTGTTCCTGAAAGTGACTGTGATACCACTAGTGATGACAATAACCCAGATCTTAAGGTTTCATGGAGAGTGTTTTCCCAAACAAAGGTGCTGACTTCAAAATTATAAGTACTATCCTGTATATAAGATTTTATAAAAAGTCATCTAGTTTAGAATCAAACAAACCTACGAACATCAAACTTATATCAAATTTTATATAAATAAATGCTTTCTCTTCCAGGATGACTGATGAAGAAGGAAGATGTGATAAAAGAGACTTTTTAACTTTGAAAAATAAATTTTAGTTCAAGTTTTCAAATTTCAATATTTTTTTTTTCAAAATATCTGTTTTCCAAATCTTCAATGTTTATTGTATAAGTATGATTTTTTCCATTTGTATACATTGAAACCTTTTTCAATGGGAAAATTTAAAATGTTTAGAGGTAGTAAATATGTGAAAATTAGCCCGAGTATTTTGTATAAGCCAAGTGAAACTGTGTTGAGTGCAAAAGTTTTAATCATGCTTCAAATGTGCTGTCATAATGTGTATAAACTTTATATAACTTGATAAGTTTATAATATAAAAATTATCAATGTGTCTCAAGCAGATAAAATCTAGTAAATGCTTACTCCACAAGACCTGCACTACAATTTAAGAGAAGAGCGGCATTCAATCATTTCTAAACAATAACAGTTTCAGTACCAGGTTGGCGCCTTAAGAACAATACGATTTCAAAGACAAGGTTTGTCCCGTATGTCCCTAGCTGATGACAATATTGAAGTCATTGGACTTCATGTTTAGGTCAATTTTAAACGGTGTGTTGATGTCCCATCAGCAGCAACATATACGTCTAGGACGTGAGCAAAGCAATGTTGCCAACTAGCATTACCAATATCATACTATCTATAAAATAACACAAGCAATATGAAAGCTAACAATGTTTTTTTAAAGGTGTTCCAAATGTTCATTAGTCTATCTGATGTAGCCCTACAGCCTTTATATATGTTGAGTTAAATAAAAACAAATTACAATTTAAATAGTTTGATGGAATTAAATAACATATGTATTGAGTTAGGAAAATTCTATCCTGCTGCACTCTATCGTAAGTATAACAAAGCTTCTATACTGCATCTGTTTAAATTTTCTTCAGTAAAACGACTTAAAGTTCGCCATTTGTGGATACAATTCAGGATTTGTATTAAAGTTAGTTTATTTGAAAAATGTCTTAATGGATACCATTCAGAGTGGATACAAATAAGGATTTAGTGGATATAATGCAAATAATTTTAGTGGATACAATTCAGGATTTTTATTAAAGCTCTTTACAATTAAGGATTTAGTGGATACAATTAAGGATTTTTATTAAAGCTCTTTACAATTAAGGATTTAGTGGATATAATACAAGTGGATAGTATTAATGATTTTTATTAAAGTTGTTGATACGCCTCGGTGGCGTAGTTGGCTAACACGCTAGTCATGTTGAGCCCGACTGCTGAGGACGGGGAGATCGAGGTTCGAATCTCGGTCGGGTGAACTGGGAGTGGTTTTTCCTAAATGGTTTTCCCCTCTCCCTCCACACAAATGCGGGTTCACTTCCTTAATTCAACCTTCCTAATTCCTAATCCATTAGCGTAATTAGTACTTAAAGCTTATAACCTGAACAGGTAGTAATAGGCGGTGCTAAATAATAATAATAAATTTTAAAGTTGTTTATTTTAAAACTGTTTGAATGGAGACCATTCAGAGTGGATAGAATTCAGCCCCCTATGGCACAAACATTGTGGACCAACTAGCTGTGAAAATGATAAAATATGCAGGAGAAGCAGGAATACAATGTTTATACAGGGGATACTCAAGAGTGATATGAAAGGAGAAATGGGTAATTGGAAGAGGTGTAAGAATTATAGGGGAATAGTGATAATGTGCCACTGTAAACAAATATTGCTTACTCCATTCTCATTTTATAATAAAGAAAATTGACTAAAATAAAGAAAAGGGAAAAATAAACTACTAGGAGTAAATTTGGTGGAGAAAGCCCACCTAGGGAAAGAATGTGGGAAGAATCCAATGCACAAAGGTGACATCATCTTGTATTGGATTCTTCCCACATTTGTCCTCTTTCCCTAGGTGGGCTTTCCTCATCAACTTTACTCTTAGTAGTTTATTTTTCATTTTTCTTTAGTTTTATCAACTTACTTTATTATAAAATTATTTAGCCATTGGGCCACCTCATTTTTAATAATTTTACTGCATTCTCAATCATTTCCAATGGAAATGGTTATGAATAAATTGGCAAAGAAACTATAAGTGGAAAGAATTAAATCCATGATGTTTGCTGAAGGAGTGATGGTATGGAGAGAGAAGGGGAAAGGAATAGTTACAGTAATGGAATGAGGAAGTGAAGTAGAGTGGAATTAAGTTTTTCGTGGTGAAGTGTGAAGTTGTGGTAAGGACGAAAAAGAGGATAATGCCTCTTGTATGGCTGTAAAGTTGGATGGAATGAAGCTAAGATAGGTACAGTGTGTTGGGAGCATGATTAGGTAAAAAGTAGAAGTATAGAGTATATAAAAAGAGGGAAGCAGGGGTTGTTCTATAGGTGTGTAAAAGACCTGCTATGGAGAGAAGTGCTCTCTAAGTGTAAGGAAATGCTTTTTATGGCTTTTGTATTGGCCCGGATATAATGTGATTTTTGCTCCTAAAAACAAAGCTCATACTCTATATTAGGTCTATGTTAAGGAATTCGGGTAGAAAAAAAGGGGGGATCATAAAAGAGAGTTCATAAAAACTATGGGAACAACAATGTCACCAAAAAGAATGTTTATGGTAAAAAAAACTCTACCACTAGGCTAGTTAAGGTAAAAAAAAGTCAGCTCTTTTCAATGCATATTAACTCTTTTGAGATCAATGTTTAATCACTTTCATTTAACACAGCTTTTAAATTCAGCTAATATTTTTAGCCATATTATACAACCAAAACAAAAAATATTTTTGATTTGGCTTTGGATAGCTAGTTTTAATATAGAGTAAAAATAAAGAAAGAGACAAATTACTTTTACATCCCCGCACATTACCATTTATTTTTAATAACTAACTTAAATGTTACATATTCCATTTAACATTGGTTATAAGATGATTGATCCTTTCACTTCTTTAGTTCTCTTTCTTAGCAGACCTCTCAAATTGAAGTTAGAAGAAAAGATGCTATATTTCCAATGTTTTGGTTTGTATATCATCATCATTATCATGAACTGTTTCTGGCCTGTGGCTGGGTCTGTTTAGTAAAACACCTCCATCCCCCATTCTTACTCCTGCAATCTCTTCCACTCTCCTCTTACTTGCTGCTATCTGTTTCTCCCATGTCTTCCTTATCTTCCTTGTGGTCTCTTGCCTGCATTCTTCATCGGCCTTTTCTATTAAAGTTATAAAACTTTATATTCGTCCAGGGATGCTGTTTTCATGGATATTATCAGTTTTTGCGGATTTTAGAGGTATAAAAAGGCTCACAGGATATTTTTGTGGTTTTTTTTTAACCTTAGAACTATGATTTTGACTTAACTATTGCAATATAGTTCTTAAAATATTGATTTCGATAGATCAATTCTTCAATGCCAGGCTTTAAAAATAACCCCGCTCAGTCCAAATAAAGATAATTTATATAGACCTTGCTATAAGTAGCCATGTTTGGTCCAGGCAGGTATAATAATTTATAATATATGGATTTGGCTTCAAGTACCCATGTCTGATTCAAGCAAAGAAAATAGATTAACCTTGCTAGGTTCAAACAAATAACTAGAAAATTTAAGTCAGGTCAAGTCAAGCTTATCAAGTTAGTTTAAGTATCAATTATTTTAATAATAGTACTGTTTGTTAAGAATTGAAGGGCATTATAGTGAAATATCAAGTTTGACATTCCGAAGCAACGATTTGCACATTTTATTTTCATTCGTTCACATATTATAAATGTTGAATTGATAAATATTACAAATAACAAAAAAAAGTAAAGCTTCACCAGAAAGGGTATTATATGTACAGAAGTACGAAACCAAATGGAAAAAAGATTAAAATGGTTAAGGAAAGGAAAAAATAAGCCATCGGTCATGTGCAGGTTGTGTAGTTCTGATTTGAACATAGCCAAAGGAAGAATAAAGAATATTAGACACTATGATAAAACCAACTATCACAAAAGGAACCAGTACAGTGAAGAGTAAAATTATTCATTGACAAATTTTGTAACGAAACAAAATAATAGTGTGATTTATATAAAACGATTATGGTCCAATTTTTTGTGTGAGAATAACTTACAAGTGAATATTTTACCAAGTTAGTCCCTAAAATGTTTCCAGACAGTGACAGTGCCAAGAACTTTCACTGTTCTCATACCAAAACATGTCAAATTAATGTGCAATCTCTTAGCTCATTTATTCAAGAAAATGTTATAAGCTCAATGAAAACATCCCTTTTAACCCTAATGAATGATGAATCTACTGACATAACTAAGCAAGTGGTTATTATGTCTCGTTTTTTTATTGGCAAGAATGTAGAAACTAATTTGTACAAGGTGGTCGCATTTGGGGGTAAAGCAACTGAAGAAAATCTTTTCAACGTTGTTAATAGTGCATTTGATTAGGACATAATTTCTTGGAACAACTGCTTGAATAAGTCATCAGATAGAGCAAAGGCTATGGTGAAAGATTTTAATTCTGTTTTATCCAGAGTCAGAAAACAAGGGAATTTGTGGTTCCTTCATTGCACTTGTCATGTTAGTCATCTAGTTGCATCCCATGCCTTCTATGAATTGCCTGATGTATGTGTTTGTGAAGAACTTAAAAGAGATGTTTACACGTTTTTCAAAACATGTAGAAAACGAAAGAATGAATTTAAAGAAATACAAAATATGCTTGGGATTGAAAAACACAAAATCTTGCGACTATGTTTTCCAATGATGTTGGCCATGCTACAGCGTGTTGAATGCCTTCTGGAGCAGTGGCCTGCATTTACTATTTCAACTTTAAAATAGATAAGAAAGAAAGAAAATCTTGGAGGCAGTCCAATGTATACCCTAAATTATGACATTACAAAATTGAATTTCTTAATTTCTTAAAAGAGTTTTACCAGTTTCACTCAATCTAGTGTGGTATTTCAGCAGAAAATCCATATTCATAAACCCTATTTAGAAATGTGTTCACTTCTCCGCAAATCCATAGGAAGTTTTGTTCCATTTCCTATTCTTCAAACTTGTGACACATTATCTATTGATTATAAATGAGAAAATTAGCACACAGATTCATCATTTTTAATGGGCCATGAAACACACAAACTTATGGAAGCATGCATTCAAAATATCACCAAAAAGAATTTCTTACACCATATATGAAGATTTTATGACATGGGAACAAAAGAATTATATCATCTCTTAACCCGTGATGATGTTTTAAAGAGTGTTACAATTTTTAATCCAGATGGTAAATCATGAGACAAGCAAAAAGTGGAAAAACTGACAAATCAGTTTCCAAATATCATTCACGACAGTGAAAGAGACTGTCTTAGTGGTGAATGCTGAATTGTATCCATTCTCATAATATCCACAAAATCCTGAATTGTATCCAGTAGAATGGTCTCCATTCAGACAGTTTCTTAAACAATCACAACAAATAAAGTCTTATTTGTATCCACTAGAAATATTTGCATTATATCCACAAAATCCTGAATTGTATCCTTTAATCGCGGTGATATTTGTCTAATAGATAGCAGCAGAAACTTTCCTTAACTCATTCCATGTTTACTAGAGAGCAGCACTATCACTATGTTAATATATATTACATAACACATTAAGTATTATATATATATATATATGTATAGGTATTTAAATACTTATATGTATAAGTATTATATATATATATATATGTATATACTTATATGTATTTCTATTAAAAAGAATAATAAAAGGGTACTTTACAAAAAAAGTTATTAACTAATTTAAAAGTGGTACATGGGGAAGCATTTCCTAAAATAAATTGATATTTTAAATAGTTTTAAAAATGTAATATTTCAGAATCCCGAAATTTCATGGAAAATATGCAGACGCCTGAAAGGTTAAGTTTTAATAAAACTGTTTATTTATGCCTACATATTGCATATAGATTGTTTTTTTAAAATCGATTCAGGTAATCTGATCACTTAGCGCTCTCGAGTTTTAATAATCAAATAACTCGCTTCAGTGGCGTAGTTGGGTAACACGCTTGTCGTGTTGAGCTCGACTGCTGAGAACGGAGAGATCGAGGTTCGAATCTTGGTCGGGTGAACTGGGGGTGGTTTTCCCCTAAATGGTTTTCCACTCTCTCTCTCCACACAAATGCGAGTTCACTTCCTCTAATTCAACCTTCCCAATTCCTAATCCATTCGCATAATTAGTACTTAAAGCGTATAACCAGAATGGGTAGTAAGACGCGGTGCTATATATATAATCAAATAATGACATGCTAATTCATAAAAAACATTTAATTGATTTTAACTTATAGTTTTTTTTAATATGCTATTGAAGTAATTGTAAAGATATTCAAAAGTAGTCCTGCCTAATAAAATGAGAATGAATATATTGGAAGAGTCGAAAATATGTCTGTATTTTAAATAGAATGTATTCTCAGAAATATATATATCGAAAAAATCGAATATATTTCTTGTTTTCTACGCAAAGATACATAATAAATATATAAGAAAATAATAATAAAACATACTTATGCATAATTGGGCATTATTGAGGTCACTATTTCCAATGTATGTTTAATCGTTAAGCATGTTGTTTTATTCTTTGCTATGTTTTTCTGTTTGTATTTTTATTTTTGCCTTCTTATTAAAGTAAATGATAATCCCAATGATGATGATTAAAGTTGATCATATATGTTTATTTCACTTTTTTTTTTAGAAACTTACCTCATTCTAAAAACACTTTTAAAAATTGCTAAAAGACACTCACATTTTGATTGATTTGATTTTTAAACAATAATATGAGTCTATATTGTTTAATTTGTCTAGATTTTAACCAGTATTTTGCGAGGGGTGGTTGGGGTTGAATTAGATTTAAAACATGATTAAAATAAATCTTAATTTTCAGTTTGGGCCTGTATTGTGTAATGTTGGTCTATTTGTAAATCATTAAAATTACTAACAATTTGCTAGGATTCGTAATTTGAAAATAAAATATAGATTTGAATTCGAGAAATAGTGGATTTGACCCATCTCTAGTTATAAATAATAACGTTCTTGATTTATGAGAGTTTTGTTGCTTTGTTAAGATTATATATAATTTATTTTAGAATATTAATTTTGTTATATTGGAGATTTGTTTAGTTTCTGTGTGTAGAACTTGCAAAAAATGTATTATGACAAAGAAAAACAAGGAATCCCGCTCTCTTTGTATATCTACTATTATAGGAATAAACATAAGTCCTTAACTTATATGCTTACTGATACATAATCACTTTTAACCATAGGCTAAAGAATTCCCTTCAAATCACTAGCTGAAAGTTATTATTTAACAGTTAAAAGTAGAGATGGGTCGAATCTACTATTTCTCGAATCCAAATCTACATTTTATTTTCAAATCGAAACTTGAATCTAAATCCTAGCATATTGTTATAAATTTTAATAATTTACAAATAGACCTACATTACACAATATAGGTCTAAACTGTGAATTAAGATATATTTCAATCATGCTTTCACTTTTAATCAACCCCAACCACCCCTTGCAAAATACAGGTTAAAATCCGGCCAAATTGAACAATCTACTCATATTATTGTTTAAGAATCAAATAGTGTATTTTAGTTATTTTTAAAAGTGGTGTTAGAATGAGTTAAAGTTCTAAAAAAAACGTGAAATAAACAGATTAGGCCTAGTTATTCTGTGATCAACTTTAATCATCATTAAAGGATATTTTATTGTATTAAGATATCAAAAATAAAAATATAAATGGATAGTTTTAATAAAGACTAAAAAAAACATGCTTAACAATTAAACATACATTGGAAATAGTGACCTCAATAATGCCTAAGTATGTTTTATTATTATTTTCTTATATATCCATTATTTATTTTTGCGTATAAAACAAATATTTTCGATTCTTGCGATATATTGATTTATAAGCATACATTCTATTTAAAACACGAACATATTTTCGACTACAATATGTCCGTTCCCATTTCATAAGGCAGGACTACGTTTGAATAGTTCTACAATTACTTCAATAACATATTAAAAAAATAATAAACTCGTTAAAATCAAGTGATCAGATTACCTGAATCTATTTTAAACAAACAATCGATATACGATACGTAGGCTGGTAGGGATAAATAAACAGTTTTATCGCTGTTTGACTGTTGACAGTGTTTATTTTTCATGAAACCCAATAAAATGTCTAACTTAAGGATTGTATGCAATAAATTGGGGTGCTTTGCATAGTTGTAGATAATTAAAACCTGTTGGGTGATAATAATTAAAAGTACAGTAGCCCCACGACTTCTTTGGTGCTGACTGACAGCTCACAGCTGACTTCTGACAGTCAATATTTAGGTATATACCCAAATTTTGACCGTCAGATGTGACAGCTGCTAAGCACATGTTTTTGCCGATTATATGGTTCGGCGTAGGGATACATAATTTGGTCTGGTAACTTTTCAAAGCTGTCAATCAGCACCAAAGAAGCCATGAGGCTACTGTATCTCCATTTTAATCATCACTCAGGTGAGTAAAAATAATATACGTCATGGCGGCTGACTTTGTATCATGCATGTGTTCTTATTTCTGTTTTAAAAAAAGCCGTAATTTGCTTTGTTTATTTCGAGTTTATTAGTAATTATAGTTTTGATTTTCAGTTTTTGAAAAGTTTTAATGTGTTCATTAAAATATTTACAAGAATGTTTGTGAGGTGAGAGTTTTAGAAGTGAGCATGTGCCAAAACGGTCGATTCCAAGTTTTCCATACAGGTGGGAGGGAGGGTAGGGTAATAGGCACGTAAGATTTTCCACACCTAACAACTATTATTTTTAAAGAAGATTTTATTCAAGTTTATCTATTTTGTCGGACAAAAAAAATATTATGGATTAAGTTGTGATTTTCAAGTAGGCCTAACTAAGTAATTTTTGAATTCAAAATATTATGCTTTGTTTATGAGGTGAAAGATTCAATCATCGAATCCAGTAAAACACCAAATCCTAGAATCTTGAATACTTGTCAGAATTCGGTGAATTTGAGAATTTGAAGATTCGAGTGGCCCATCTCTAGTTAAAGGTGAAGATTTTTATTTTTAAACGCTGACCTCCTCATTTCACTTCAGCTGGATAGATGGTTAAGCATTTCTACTTTTAATAGGCCTAATGGGGATACATTCACATTATCTGGACATCTAGCTGTTGCAGAGAGTGGTAAATATAAACAGTTTTTGGGTATTTTTCAATTAAACTTAACAAAACTCGCACATAAAATGTAGTGCCGTGTTCAAGTTGAGTATGATGGCCTATAAATAAAAGTTATTAATCCAACTTGAACCCAGGCAGACCTACATTATAAACTGATGAAATTATCTGTAGATAATAGGATATGACACTTTAACATAAATCTATTCAGATTAAAAGGATACAAATACATTCATTATTGCCATAACTTGTGCGAGGTATAGCTTACTTTAATCTTTACTTCAAGAATGGGTGATACTTTTGTGTGTGCAAAAGTTTAATAAAATGGTGTTAAAGTAGCTGTCAATTTATCATACTATAGTATTTAAATACAGGTTTGCCAACAAGACGACACTAGGTTTATATATATATATATATATTTGTGTGTAAAACAAGCACCTTATACACAGATATATTAAAGGTTTATAAAAATAAGTCTAATAATTTAAAATCCATTTTTAGATTTTAAAGTAATAAGACAATAAGTAAAAAAAACTATATTTTTCTATATTAACATTAAGAGAGTGCTGCTCTCTAGTAGACACGGAATGGGTTAAGGAAAGTTTCTGCTGCTTCCATTTAACAAACAAGTGGCACCATAATTAAATGGATACAAATCAGAATGAATACAATTCAGGATTTTGTGGATATAATGCAAATATTTCTAGTGGCTACAAATCAGACTTTTTATATGTGGTGCTTGTTTAAGAAAATGTCTGATTCAGAATGGATACAATTCAAGATTTTGTAGATATAATGCAAATAATTACAGTGTATACAAATCAGGATTTTTGATAAAGTAGTTTATTTGAAAATTGTGTGATTGAAGACCATTCAGAATGGATACAATTTAGGATTCTGTGGATATTATGAGAATGTGTACAAATCAGACTTTTTATTTGTGGTGCTTGTTTAATAAATGTCTGAATGGATACCATTCAATCGTCTCTCTTAATGCAGAGTTCTTTGCCTATACTCTTTGGGATCCACCCAACTCCTTAAACATTACCAGTTCTGACATTGACACATGTTGGTTCAACTTTCGCAACATGAGGAGAATGACAAAATATGTTTTCCAACATTGTGTAAAGGTAATGCTTATACTTCCTCACAGTAATGCAGGAATGGAAAAAGTTTTAAACAAGTTGGTTATGATTAAAACTGCCCTTAGGTCTTCATTAGAATCACCAATGCTGAATGCTCTGTTGCACTGTTCTTGCAGAAAACACCTGACCAGGTCTATACCAACGGAATTGTGAAGGAAAGCAAGAAGACTTGAGATGTAGGAAAAAATGAGAAATTTTGCAGTTATAAGGCAAGTTATTTTTCGCTAACATAATGTAACCATTTATTTTAACCTTGTGTGTATTTTTAATGTGATTTTAGATTTTCATCTAGAATACCTTTGAAAATCCAATCAGTATTTTTGTCGAGCAATATTCTTTCAGCTATGGGGTAACTATGGGGTAAGCACAGAGTTGAGATTAATTTGTCTTTATTTTAATAAATGTAACTAACCCTAAGTTGTACAAACTGTAAATATGCATTTTAGGAAAAATAAATCTTTTTTTTATGAATTGTTATGCATCACAGAAAAATTAAATTAATAATTTACAGAATTTTACAAGATTCTTTCTGCCAAGAAAAATACTTATAAAATACTTTGGAGGCAGGCCTGTATCATTCCAATAACCCATGAGCTACCTACAATCTGCAATAAATACATGACACCTACCAAGACAATAATAGAATGGGTCAGTTTCATATGTAAAAGTGGCCCATTCCATTCGAGTTAAGGTGGGTGTCATCCTGTATTTAGTGTATTATTATTATTATTATTATTATTATTATTAGCACCGCGTCTTACTACCCGTTCGGGTTATATGCACTTACGCTAGTGTGTAATGGTAGGGTGATTGTGAGATGAAAATGGAGGACCTACAGTTTAACGAGGAATCCGAACCACGATGGAGGCCTGGCATTCCCAACATTCACAAGATGTCTTGTCAGAGGTGAAGGAAGGGTTTGGTAATCAGATAAATCTGTGCCAGGACCGAGGATTGAACCCCGGATGCCTGCACAGAAGTCCAACCCCTTACCCCTAGACCACCCAGGTCATCCTGTATTTAGTGTAGCGCTGCACTTTAGGCGTACTAAGTCTGACTATAAAACTGGCCCAAAGACTTGGTTTACTGACTCCACAGCCCTGATTATAAACAGAGACTTAACATTTTTCACTGAAAAAGACTGTCAAATTCCTACAGTTTTATTTTGAAGTATAATGTAACTGTACTGAATAGCCAGCAGGAATCAGCGCACACACACAGGTTTAATAATAAAATCAAGGTCGAAAATTAAACGAGAAACCAGCATGAGCACAGGAACTATAATGCTCACATGTCTCTAATAGCAAACTTATGGTCAAAACAAAGATAGAGGGAAGATTTACACCCTTCGTTGTAACTGTATTGGTAATTCAGTAGATGATTGGTTGATGCTGGAAGAATTTGTGCCGTTTCTGATATTAAAAAACCACCCATGGCAAATCCGCAAATGAGTGATCATGTTGAAAAGAAGGCTTCCTCAACATCTCAAGTACACAAGGGGGTGTGAAAACGCTCCAATATGAATTTTAAATTAATAGCAATATGCGAGGCAAATGTGAAGGCTGCTAGAAAGTTTGGTGTTTTCTAAGGATAATATTCAACTTTCAAACAAAAAAATAAAATTTTAGGAGTTCCTGCACAATAAGACAAACATTCAGAGGGCCTAATAAAACTGTGCCATTTTTGTTAAGTTTTTACCTTGTGATATAATCAAGACCTTTTCTTTATCATCTGCAAAATATGATGGTCGTATTATGTGCGAAGTTTCACTATAATCGGGTAATAAGGTATCTTGTACCCTTAGACACATAAGCAGCAAAAAAGCATGCACATTGAATATAAGAGATACTAGGAAAGTGAAGTGGGTTGCAGGGAGTACATGAGATAGTAGAAGAAGCAAGGCTGAGGTAATGAAGATGGAAAAGAAAAGAATACCTAAGTGAATGATGGAGATGAAGTATGTAGGAAAAAGACTGCAAGGAAGATGGGATGAGCAGATTTGAGAAAGTTTTTAAGTGACAGGAGGATAAAAGAAGCGATTAAAGAACAAGAATAGTGGAAGGATAGAGGAAGATGGAGACATTTTCCCAAAATTATCCGGCCACAGGCTGGTAACAATTGTTGTTGATGATAACGAAGCCTTAAACAATTTTTTTATCAATTTAACTTAAATTGTACATTTTTAAAGAGTAGAGGATTTGAATTTGCAATCTAGATTTGAAAGACAACTAAGATTTAGAGGTAAGTAACATAGTATTTCTATTTAAAACACAACACACCACTGTAGTGTTAAAATGGAACCCTTGAGTCCTTTATTTTTTTAGCTTTTAAAATAATTAGTAAAAGTTAACAAGTAATCGAGTCTAAGATCAGCCATCATCAACTGTTTCCAGCCTGTGGCCAGGTTGGTTTAGTAAAATACTTTAATCATTATCTTTCCTTCTACCATTCTTCTTTACTCAAACACACAATTGCTTTTATCTGCTCCTATAATCTCGTGATCTCCCTTGCAGTTATATTACTAGACAGTTCATTTCTATCATTCTCCTTGAGATTAATTCCTTGTCTAGCCTTATTATAGGCCTATACTAGGGCTCTGTGAGTAGTCATATTTCAATCTCAAGCTTGTCACTTAAGCTCAAGATCGAGATCAAAAGTTTTGTAGGCTCGTCATTTTTGAGCTTCTACTTGATGCCCTTAAAAATCAATTTTTTAAATTTGTGAATGTGGGGAATGCCAGGCCTCCACCGTGGTTCGGATTCCACGTTAAACTGAAGGTCCTCCATTTCATCTCACAATCACCCTACCATTACACATTAGCGTAAGTGTGTATAACCCGAACGGGTAGTAAGACGGGGTGCTAATAATAATAATAATAATTTTTAAATGCAATAGTAAGCATAGTCTATTTAATTGAGATGATATTAGCATTGCCCTTATAAATCATTCAATAAATTAAATTAAAAAAATTAATTTCAATTTTCCCATTAATAATGTAATAGAGCTCAAAGACCACTTACAACAAGTAAATTTATTCAATATTGCCGTCCATTTTTAATTATACTTGATTGAAGTTGTTTACTTGTATTGCCATGACAAAGCCATGAAAACAAAAATAGCTAAGAAGATTACTATATAAATGAATGTTTCTTTTTAATATTATTACCTGGTCCCTTTCTAAAATAATAATTTATGTTAAATTAAAACTGTAATATCAAAATGTGTTGTATTAATTGTTTTCAAGCTGAAGATATTTAAAACTCGTATTAATTAATATGTTTAGCTACAAAACTAGCTCTAGTTTAGTTACTATTTAGTTATAGAATTGTATTGGTTAACCTGTTTAAAATCAATGTTGATCTTATTTATTGTAATACATATTTTACCAAACTTACCATATTTATATTAAATAGAACTATTTCAAATTGTTTGCTAGAAATATTATTTTCAATTTTTAAGTATGAGCATCAACTTTTAAGCATTAAAAATTGAATTTAAGTAAATTTATCAATACAATAATATCTAACGAGAGCCTGTAAAAAGCATATGTTCAACTGCGCATAGAGGAAAGGAAATGGAACAGAAGATGTCATCATTTACAATTAAAATAAGGAATAATAAACAAAATATGAAACACTTGCAATTCCTAATTGTTTATGATTCTTATGTTTGCTTGCATGGTAAATTAAGTTTCTGAAACATATTTTGGGAAAATGTTAGCTTATTAACGTCAATCGTATTAACTTTTTATCAAAACACTGTAGAAACACTCTACAATAATGTAAAGTGATCGTGAAGGAAGCCAACATGAAAGGCTAGCTAGGTTAGGCCTAGATACAAACACACTTCTCTCTTTCTTCTTACACTTTTACACTTCCCACTTTTTCAAACTTCCACAGTTGCACGTTGTTTTGAATTTTGGGAAATATTTATTTTTGATATGAAAAGACATTAATGAAAAATTAATATTCCCGAAAATTCAAACTAATGTACAATTGTGGAGGTTTTAAAGAAGTGGAAAGTGTAAAAGTTTAAGAAGACATGAAGAGAGAAGTGTGTTTGTTATTATATAGGACTAAGCTAACTAAGCTAACTATACTTTGAGGTTGGCTTTGTTCACTATCACTTTACATCTGGTGCAGTGTTTCTACACTGTCTTTTTTATACATTTCCAAGCCATCATGCATTTATTCATTTTATTAACTTTGTTTTATAATTAGTAGTGTAATTTTAATGTCCTTAAATTATTTTTATTAGTAGCACCACGTCTTACTACCCGTTCGGATTATACACACGCTAATGGGTAATGGTAGGGTGATTGTGAGATTAAATGGAGGACCCACAGTTTAACGTGGAATCTGAACAATGGTGGAGGCCTGGCATTCAATGTCCTTAAAGACATGACTGTTAAAACTAGAGATGGGCCACTCGAATCTTCGAATCCTCGAATCCACCGAATCCTGACAAGTATTAAAGATTCGAGGATTCGATGATCGAATCTTTCACCTCATAAACAAAGCATTTTATCTTGAATTCAAAAATTACTTAGTTAGGCCTACTTGAAAAGCACAACTTAATTCATAATATTTATTTTGTCGGAGAAAAGAGATAAACATTAATAAAATATTCCTTAAAAAATAAAAATAATCGTTAGGTGTGGAAAGTCTTACGTGCTTAGTACCCTACCCTCTTAACTGTATGGGAAACTTGGACTAGACCGTTTCGGCACATGCTCACTTCTAAACCTTTCACCTCACAAACAATCTTGTAAATATTTTAATGAACACATTAAAGCTCTTAAAAAACTGAAATTTAAAACTAGAATTACAAATAAACTCGAAATAAATAAAACAAATTACAGCTTTTTTTAAAAACAGAAATAAGAACAAATTACGGATGATACAAAGTCAGCCGCCATTACACACGATATTAAGTCAGCCGCCATGACATATATTTTGTTTACTCGCGCGAGTGATGATTAAAATAAAGATACTGTTACTTATTACTAGCCAACTGGTTTTAATTATCTACACCTACGCAAAGAACCCCAATTTAATGCATACGATCCTTAAGTTAGACATTTTGTTGGGTTTCATGAAAAATAAATACTGTCAACAGTTGACAGAAATAAAATTGTTCATTTATCTCTATCGGCATACGTATTGTATATCGATTGTTTGTTTAAAATCGATTCAGGTAATCTGATAACCTAATAAGCGCTCTGAGTTTTAAGGATCAAATAACGACTTGCTAATCCATTATTTGTTTTTAAATTTATTTTAACTTAAAGAGTTTTTTAAGACATGTTATTGAAGTAATTGTAGAAATATTCAAACTTAGTCCTGCCTTATAACATGGGAATGAACATATTGTAGTCGAAAATATGTTCGTGTTTTAAATAGAATGTATTCTCAGAAATCGATATATCTGAAGAATCGTATACGAAAATAGATAATGGATATATAAGAAGATAATAAAACAACTTAGGTATTATTGAGTTAACTATTTCCAAAGTATGTTTAATTGTTAAACATTTTATAATCTTTATTAAAAATATGTTTGTATTTTTATTTTTTGCTATCTTAATACAATAAAATATCCTTAGATGATGTTTAAAGTTGATCAAAGGATAACTAGGCCTAATCTGTTTATTTCATATTTTTTTTATAAACTTGACTCATTCTAACAACACTTTTAAAAATAACTAAAAGACACTCAAATTTTGATTTGATTTGATTTCTAAACCTTAATATGATCACCCGCCTCGGTGGCGTAGATGGCTAATGCGCTAGCCGTGTTAAGCTCGACTGCTGAGGACAGGCAGATCGAGGTTCGAATCTCAGTCGGGTGAGCTGGGGGTCCTAAAAATTGTTTTCTATTATCCCTCCACGCAAATGCGGGTTCACTTCCTTTAATTTAACCTTTATAATTCCTAATCCATTAACGTAATTAGTACTTAAAGCGTATAACCCGAACGGGTAGTAAGACGCGGTGCTAAATAATAAGAGTCTAGATTGTTTAATTTGGCTGGATTTTAACCTGTATTTTGCGAGGGGTGGTTGGGGTTGATTAAAATTGAAAGCATGAATTGAAATAAATCTTAATTCACAGTTTAGGCCTATATTGTGTAATATAGGTCTATTTGTAAATCATTAAAATTTATAACGATTTGCTAGGATTCGGGATTCGAAAATAAAATGTAGATTCGGATTCGAGAAATAGTGGATTTGACCCATCTCTAGTTAAAACTATTTTAATTATGCTTTTTATTAGATTTTTATTTGAGTGGTGTTATTGTTTTTTAAGTTGTATTTTATAAGTGTTATTACTAATTTAAAAATCGATACTTTCATTATTTAACCTTTTTTTCAAAAGTATTTACTATTTATAAAAATGAGTGTCATTGATATTTTAAGAACATGTGTTTTAATATATTTTTTAATCTTTAAATTATGAATAGACCTATACTCCAACTCGGGAGTTTTTAGAAATACTCGACTCGAATAAAAAAAAACAAGCTCGCAGACCCCTAGCCTATACCATCCCACCATTGCTTCGTCTGCTATCTCATGTACTCCCTGGACCCTAACTCTTGTCAGGACAACTTCATTCCTAGTTGTGTTACTCCTTGTGAGAGTTTACATGCTTATCATACACTTCCCTTTTCTGGTCTTTCTTACATTCAATGTCCATGTTTCTGCTGCCCTTAAAGGGCAATGTCAAAAAAAAACCTTGGCTACACCCAGGCTATATTTTATTACTTCTATGCTGGCGGCCGGGGTTCAATCCCCGGTCCCGGCAAAGATTTATCTGATTACCAAACCCTTCCTTCACCTCTGACAAGACATCTTGTGAATGTGAGGAATGCCAGGTCTCCACCGTGGTTCGGATTCCACGTTAAACTGTAGGTCCTTCATTTCATCTCACAACCACCCTACCATTGCACATTAGCGTAAGTGCGTATAACCCGAACGGGTAGTAAGACGTGGTGCTAATAATAATAATAATATATTTTATTTCCTGTCCATATAAGACCTCGCAATATAACGGAATGCTGCTGACAGAGGTCATTTGAAATCACGGCTAAATAAACTGGGATATGTTCTTGAACAAATGACTCAACCTTGTTAACTTTCCAACGTGTCCCAACACCACCAAATATGGGTGCATTTTTTCAAACACACCTTTTTCATTCATATTCCTTAGATTGGGGTGTGAATAACCAGTGTGTTAAAAATAATAATGGTTTACCTGTTGCTTTTGATAAGCTGTATCGGGTTGAATTTTAGATTCTAGCAGAAGAGCACCTGAAACAAAGCATCAAATATATATATGTGAAAATAAACAGAGATTACTGTGGTAGCTCTTTAACATATTTCTATGCTACATAAAAAAAAAGCTATTGATGCAAGTACTTGTAGTAGGCCTACATTTTATCACAATAAACTTAAAAATGAGGTGCCAGAAGTGGGGTTTGGATAAGGGTGGAAATTTCTAATAAATCTACATAAATATATTTTTGTTTTATTTCAATACAGGGCTGAAAAATTGTAAAAAAAAATGTTTCAGGTTTTAAAAAAGAAATGGTCAAGATTTAACAAACTCATGAAGTTTTGTGGTTAAAAATGCTCCGTGTAAATATGACATAGTTATCTTTATAGAATTCAATATGAAAATATTTGGTATAATTAAGTATAAGTGAGAAAGAATTTTTTTGTAATTTGTGTAATTTTTGTTTGTAATTTCACAAAAATTCTTTCTCACTTATACTTAATTATACTAAATATTTTCATATTGAATTCTATAAAGATAACTTAATATTGCTTCCTTATTACAATATCATGAATTTCAAAAATAAATATGACAGTCTCAAAATAAAGATCTGTGGTTATTACAAATAAGAGATTTTTTTGTTTAGTTGTTACCTTTTCCCATTCAGCCCATCGCTTAAGGCTTATGGGCTGCTTTGCCTGGAAGAGGAATAAAATAGACCTATTGACACTGCAATAGCTTCAAAGGTCAAGAGAGACAGGTTTATTACTAACTAGGGAGCTGCCTAAAGGATAAACACAACCTAACTTTTCAAATTAGCTTTATTATTATTATTATTATTGTTGATGTTCAATTTAAAGGCGCGTCAACAAAAAATGGTCATTAACACTTTCGAATCAATTTTGACATTGCAAATATGAGATGAATATTAATATTACCGTCAGCTTCCGCGCGCACAAGCAGTGAGATGCCTTTGAGCCTGTCCACGTACGATGAGGATACATGGCCGGTCCCTCTGTCGTCCCACTGGCGCTCTGCATTGAGGGCATAAAGCTTCACTCGGCGGCGTGTGTCCGTCATGGTGACGTGAGGTTACCTCCAGAAGCAATCTCTTTGGGGCTATTTGACCGCACCACACAAGGTCATCTGTTCACATATGTCCAGTCAGTAAAATTATTTCCAGAAACCAAATTTATACAATTAAGAATCAAATAGCCGAAGCTATTATGTATGTATTTAGTGAGGGATTACTCCACACAGATATCATAAACTGAAAATTCAAAAACAACTGGACACAGTGATCAAATCCGGGACCTTTGGCTTAGTGCGCCACTGTTCTAATAACTGCGCTATCCAGGATTCATCTCGTGCCCAGGGTCATTCTTCACTCATATATTTTTAAGGAAGAGAGTCTATGATGAACTTAGGGAAGTCGTCGGCTACAAATGTGTGATTTCTAATATCACGAGCTATCATAGACTCTCTACCTTAAAATATATGAGTGAAGAATGACCCCTGGGCACTAGACGAATCCTGGATAGCTTAGTGGTTAGAGCAGTGGCATAATAAACCAAAGGTCCTGAGTTTGATTCTCATGTCCAGGTGTTGTTTTTCAATTTTCAGAATATTATACAATTAAGTTCACATCACATATTTTGGACCAGAATTGGTGTCTGCTATAGCAATTCACTTTCACCTTAATAGAGGGTTGGTTTTTATCCCCGATGGAGTACAGTTATTATATTTTTATCGCAGCATTAGTTATGTTAGAGCTTAGCCGAGGGCAGTGTACATTTTAACCACTCATCACAGGGTATGTTAATAAATGTAAATCTGCACCAGTGGTCACACAATATAAGGTTTCTGGGTTGTAATAAACTGGATTGAAGGTGACTGAAAAGGCTGTGATTTGAGTCTAAGTCAGATGGACAAGAGGTGGTTTTTCGCATGTAATTTACCAGTGTGTTCTCTCTATGCCTTCTACTAGCTAATGGGGTCATTTCCACTAGGTTACTTTTTCAATCCCCAGCCTTTAAATTAAACTGAACCTTGCTGTATTGTGTGAATAAAAAACAAGTAAGCTCTATAATTTGGGTTTGAGCAAGTCTTTCAGGGTTAAGGACACTTACAAGCAAGAGAGGGGGCTTGCTAAATGTCCCATTGTCTCACTACCACTGACATTCAACTGACCTCAACAAGTAATGAAGTGGTTATCCCAGCAGTGAATTTGACAGGCAGTTGTAAGACTCTAGTGTGAACACGTGGCCTCGCAGCGGTCATCTGCATCTCAACAGGGTTGCGGCCTGCAACACAAAGTATGCAGCGTGTAAAACACTACTCTTGGTGCTCTCTTCCCGTTGGTTTACTTGGAGAAATATATAATAATGAAAGGTAAGAAATAAATACATATGTACTATGGAATTCCAGGTGTTTTCTTCTCAAGCTACCAAATGGGAATGTAAAAAGTCTTAACTCTATGGTAATATTTAAACTAGGGCTGAGCCGATGCTGATAACCAATCCAATTTATCAGCTGATATTGGCACAATCGGTCAAGGATAATTGGTTTTTTATCATGGCGATATTTTATGCAGATAATTCAAAATAATAGATATATTTTAAATTCTCAAGTCATAAAAATATAATTCATATTTATAGCAAAAATAGTTGGGCCTAAATATAGTTGTTTGCATGTAGACATTAATTATTTTATTTTATAATAAACAGCAAAACCAACATTCTAAACAAAATATACCATTCGATTTTATCCGCCCTAGGGTTGATTTCAAATTATGAAATACATGATAAATATATTAGAGATAAAGATTACCTCAAGTAACAAAGTTAAACCATATCAAAAACCATATTAGGTGGGGCAGCATGATTTTGTTGTGGAGTCATAAAAAATTAAAAATACATAATATTATGGCTATAAGTAATGTAGTTCTAATTGAATACAAGTTGTATACTAACCTAATAAGAAATTTTACCTACACCTTTCAGTACAAGCCGAGGCCAGCGCATGCACACAGTACTTTTCTTTCTATTTAAATAACTATTGTTTTGAATTTGAGTTATTTATATCTTATATACCCCTATTTTTTTCATTTGCTGAATTAACTAAACTATATTTTATTTACATAATCATAACTTATTCACACAGCAAAAACAACAAATATGTCCAAGATAATATAGCATTATTATGCTACTGGGTATTCTAGGGGCTAGCTGCACAGAACTGCGATTAGTAATCATGTGTTTTTGTTTCTTCATGATGCGTGACATTGGCTGCATGCTGATTACTGAGCGCTCCAAAATCCACTCGACCAATCGCTCACTGAGCACTCCCAGAGATCAGTTATTAGAGCATGTTCAAGCATAATATAAAGTACCAATTTACCGCTGCTGTAAATAGTTGTCAAGTTATTTTTCATTTAACTGAGAATTAATATAGTGATAGTTTAGTTGAGAATTAATAATTTAACATGCAACAAAGATAAAACTTTTCACTGCCTGGGAATATGTTTATTTGTACTTCCATAAAAAATACCTAGAAATATCTTTCATGACATTTTTTCTGTTCAGGTGGTTATCATGAAAAGTATAAAAATGGCAAAATCAGATAATCCCTGTTTTTGAGTATTGTTAGTGTACACTTAAGTAATATTACAAAAATAAAATCATCATTGGTTACCGCAATAGCTGCAAAGGGCTTATCGACCCAGCCCTAATTTAAACACAAAACAGTTTGTAAATTTGTTTTAAGGTAAACAAATATGCCTTGATAAATTATTATTATTATTATTATTATTTAGCACTGCGTCTTACTACCTGTTCAGTTATACGCTTTAAGTACTAACTACGCTAATGGATTAGGAATTGGGAAAGTTGAAAACCATTTAAGAAAAACCACCCCAGTTCACCCGACTGAGATTCGAACCTCGATCTGCCTGTCCTCAGCAGTCGAGCTCAACACGACTAGCGTGTTAGCAAACTATGCCACCGAGGCGGGTGCCTTGATAAATAATCATTATATTTAATCAAAGTGGTTCCAAAAACCCTTAAATATTTATATTGTTTTATCTCTCACTCACAACTTGAAACACATTTTAAGTGTGTATACTAACGAGTAGGACTAAGGAAGGTAAAATTTAGAGGAAATATACTTGAGTAAAGAGAGTCTAAAAAACCTATTTAGAGAAAAACATCTTCTGTAGGCCAGAATTCAAATCTCGACGCCCGCTATTATCTTCAACCCATACTATAGTTCAACTTTCATAGTAAGAACCTTACAGCTATAAAAGTTGAAGTTGAAATAAAATTTATGTTTAATATAATCGTGCATCAGGTCATGTGATATGCAGCTGTCACTTTTGATGGACATTAACAATTCCGTTTGGATAGCACTAGTAAAATAGTAAAATGTTTTCAATTTTGGTGAAAAAAATTATGGTGAAGGCTCTTCCTATGAAAATATGAGCTTATCATTTGGTCCATATTCTCCCCAGGACAGGTTTTATTTGAATTAGATATTAAAATATTAAAGGTTTAGTTAGATACAGTCGGCAACAA
Organism: Timema californicum; assembly: GCA_902141385.1. Taxonomy (NCBI): domain Eukaryota; kingdom Metazoa; phylum Arthropoda; class Insecta; order Phasmatodea; family Timematidae; genus Timema; species Timema californicum. Next base: position 143,208 of record CABFOW010000670.1, read on the forward strand.
ACAAACTTTCTTCTTTTTTTTCAATAAATATTTTAAGAAAATGACTCTAAACTTATAGGGCTTTGTTGTATTTTCAGCTAAAATTTAGCATGGGCATACTCAAAACTTCAATATTGATTGAAAGTTACTAGATATATTTTTACCTGCTATTAATTTTCTATTTTATTATAGCTATAAGCACATTAAATTTATTTTTATCAGATTCCCATTTTTAAATACTCTTTAAAAATTAAGGCATATGACAATCATATGATCTTTCTGGTCTGATCTTTTCAAAGTAAAGACTAGCTGTGTTTAATATTAAGACAACAACCACCACAATAATAATAATAATAATACTAAAACATGATATGTAAAAATAATGGAAAACAATTTATAGCCTAACAATGAATTAAATTAAATGGAGATTAAAAACAATACAATGAACGAACAATCATTAACACTGGAATTGCTATGAAGTAACAAAAAAAAATCAGAATATATTTAGAAATAAATATAAAATTAAATTACTTGGAGATAGTGTGGTGGCTCCTTGAGTAACTCTCTTAGTTTGGCTCTTATTTTGTGATAGAACGCATTAGTTAAAAACACCCAGGTTTCTGTACTTTAATAACAATAAGCCCTAAATAATAATGTGGGCTTATAGGGATTAAAAATTAAATTTAAAACATATTCTTTTTTTTTCATTCTTCACACCTTAAGATATCAGCCATGTTTAGGGAAGAAAAAACTGCAGTACACTGGGTCAGCAAACCTATCCCCAAGATGCTGTGAGAATATTCCAATGGGATATGTAGCGGTTATGTGAAACAATTTTGTAACAATATATTTAGTACAACACAGCTCACATTATTACAATTTTACACTACAGATCATGATTAACTTATTCAAAAGTAGACAAATCAACATAAAATGCAAGCTTTTTACCAGATGATAACAATTCTAAAGAATGTAAATAAATGAAATAACTAGTCAAGTATGGTGAGATTCACCATTGGGAGGTAATCTTGCAACATCTAAGTTATGCGCTTACAGGATTCAAACCCCAACCTTAATGTTCATCTAGTCAATAGTGGGTTGTAAATTTGGTCCTATAAATGGTGTGACCACCGGCGAGGACCAAAAGTAATAAAAACTAGTTTATAGGCCTAGTAGATTGTGACTGAAAACATGTTTCAATAGTACAACTCTTTTTAACCGCAGTGTCTTTTGGACTACACACATATATGTAGCCTACTAATTAAGCTAATGAGTTGGTGATGATTAAGTCATTCAGGGAAAACCACCCTTGTTAGGCTACACTCGAGCGGGATTCAAACCCCGTAGTCGACAGCCAGTCTATTACTCGACACCATGCGCATATTTATTTTTCATTAATGTTTGCACAGAATTAATTGTTAGGTTGACAGTTCAAGGTTTGTTATTTTAAGTCATTAAACCCTTGCTACACATGATATGTAAAAAGTCCTCTCATATTCTCACTAGGCCTAAAGTCTAAAATAAATCCCAAAGCTTAAATGGAAAAATTTAAATAGACCTAGGTGAAAGTGGGAATATGACAATAAGTGTGTGGCCACAAGGGTAGAGAAAGTTCATAGTACCTTTTGAGAATTTTTGTTTTACAAAAAAATCTTACCTTCAAGTATTATTTATTCTTTAAAACACAAAAAGTGTAGCCCACTAAAATATTCTGATTAGTTAGTTAAATACCTAGGTTTTTTAATGCTGTCTCTTACTACCTGTTCAGGTTATACGCCCTATGTACTAATTACACAAATGGGTTACGGACTAGGAAGGCTTCAATTGTACTCACATTTGTGTGGAGGGAGAGTGGAAAACCATTTAGGAAAAACTCTGTACATGCAACCGATATCAAGCCTCAATCTCCCCAAGTGTAGTCCAATATGAAATTAGCGCATTAGTCCACGCGGTCACTGGAGCGAGTAGTTAAAAAGTTAATTTAAATGTTTTTATCAGAATACACACTAGGCCTAGGTTATGTTTGGATGGATAATAGTGTTGCTATCAATACAAGAAATATTTTTTTCAAATTATAACTATCATAGCGTATAACCCGAACGGTTAGTAAGACGCGGTGTTAAATATTATTATTATTATAACTATCATATTTACTGCCTCTTGGTTAGTTTGACAGAAGATACACAAGTAACAACTTTAAAAGACAATGACTATTCCTTAAATGTTAATATTCTATTCAAAATGCAATTATAACTGTTTTGAAAGATTGGGTTAAGCTTGGTTGATTTTTTTATAAGTGCATGATAAAATATTAATTTTATCTAATTATTTTGATTAAATATATGTTTTGGTGTATTAACTTAGGTTAAGATGCCAATTCTTAAACGTTTGTTTTCAATCAGTATTTGTTCAATAAATAATTGAGTTCATAATTCCTTCACCTCTGACAAGACATCTTGTGAATGTGGGGAATGCCAGGCCTCCACCGTAGTTCAGATTCCACGTTAAACTGTAGGTTCTTCATTTCATCTCACAATCACCCTACCATTACACATTAGCGTAAGGGTGTATAACCCGAACGGGTAGTAAGACGCGGTGCTAATAATAATAATAGTTCATAATATTTAGATAAAAATAAACTTTATATTATAATAAAAATAGTCAAACAAGCTTAACATAATCTTCAAAGTCGATTAAAATTCAATTAAAATACAGTTTTGGATAGAGTAATACATTTAGAGAATAGTTCTTTCCATGCAAAGGTGGCATGTGTAGTCTGATAAAACATTATAATTATTTAACCCACCAATAAAAATATTTTGACGGGAAACACTTTTTATTGTCTTATGGAATAAATATCACTGTAAGATAGGATGTTTTTTGTGTAAACAAATTTTTCTCTAGAGGAACCACAAATGTTCTCTACCCTTTGGTCTAGATGTAAGTCTACTTCATTAATAACGAAGGTATTTTTCTCTTATACAGGCTAAATAATTAGTATTTCTATGGAATATTAAAGAAATTGCTTCACTTAAACAACTAAAAGTACAAAACTAGCATTAAAAGACTAATACACACCCCAATCAATTTAGTAAACAATCTCATACAAGATGACAATAGGCTGGCGATTAGGCCTAGCTAGATATCAATTTTAAATAGTTTGTGTGAACACAAACCAAACTCAATTTGTTGACTGCGTGTATTGATCAATATCAATAGATTTTTGAAACCATTAAATATGTATTTCACACAATTTTCAGTCACCAATGACTTTAGATTATCTCCTTCGAAAATTTTCATATTCATGAGTGGCCTACAACTTTGGACGTTCCAACGACCGATAAACACTTCACTAAACTAGATATTAATGGAATTCACATACAACATAAAACAAATAAATAGTTCCCATATTAACAAATACCATAATTAAAAAGGACAAATAAGTGATATCGTTTTGTTAAACTTTACCTAATGACTATTGCACTGACGTACTCACATATTAGACAAAACATTAACCGCCATGTTGGATTTACAACAACGCGCAACGGGGTTCACAAAAGTCAAATAATGGATCCCCGCGCAATACAAAGTGAATTGAGTTGAGAAAATAGTAAGGAAACAAATAGTTATGACAGATAAGAGGTGTATATTACAACAATGCTGGATTCATTTTCTATTTACATTAAGTATTTTGCTAATTTATTTTACAAAGCTGTAGTCTAATTTTTATGTTTTTTCTAGTTCCAAACATAGAAAGAAAGTCATTTTCTTGGGCTTGCGATCAATAAACAGTTGACGTTGTATAAGCGGGATGTGTTAATTTACTTCATTGCCACAGGAAAATAGACTTACGATTTATATGTAAAAAGGGGTGCGGGGAGATATTGAAAAGCTTTTTTTCACTAAAACATAACTTAAAGCCTGCGTAGTTAGTGTAAATAAGAAATAACCATTAACGTTACAATCACACCTTATTCGAGCTATAGCTTATGGAACTACTACGGATCATCATCAGGTTTTAAATACCGTACTTTTTACAAGTGAAGTGAACTAGGTTATTCCAAATTAAATAATCTACATACAAAGAATAATAGGATATTTCCCTAACTCACTATTAACTCACCGTTGATCAAGACTATATGTAACTACAAAACCATTTCTTAAAATAGCAACCAGCTAGAACGTTGGAGAGAAAGATTGCACTCTAAACAGATACACAGGCTGACCCAATATCTTAAAATTATTTTTGTAGGTCTTGAAAAAAGTGTATAATATTTTAGCTTAGAATTACTAATTTAGAAGTTTATAAAAATTGCATTCAATAAAATGAAACTTTTATAATACTGTATTGAAACTCGTTTTGTATATTCCCCTAATGTTTCGAGAACTTACCTTGAATTTATAGGTTGTTGTATTTATTTATATATTTTGTATTATTTGCTTTATTTTGATAACATTTTTATCTCAATATAAACACCTAATAAGGCGTCTTCAGTAATTCAACCAAATTCTAATCAAGATAATGATTCTTCCCCATTGGACGATATACCTTTAGAGGGTCCGTCAAATGAAGACTATTTTGCATTTGAAAATATATTTAATTCTTGCCGAAAGAAAGATTATAAATTTCTGACAAAGACAAATCTTGTTTAAAACCTCTAACTACTAATCTAGCCTTATGCGACACAATATTACCCTTTTAATCTTTCTTACGTTTAAAAACCCATTTATAATCAATAATATCACAATTATTTGGCTTCTCTACGCTTATCCATGTATCATTTTCTGTAAGGGCTATAATTTCCGTGTCCATTGCTTGTTTCCAATTATTACTGTCATAACTTAATAAAGCCTCTTCATATGTTACAGGATCTCCATCACCAACTGCCATCAAATCCACATGGAAATCATCAAATCTTGATAGCAACTTTAACTGTCCCCTTTCTCTTAAAATATATCCTTCTTCCTTACGTTCTTCTATACTTTCACTGATCACTTCTTCTTGATGCACCTCCTCAGTTCCCAAATCCTGTCTCTCCAATACTTGCCCCTCACATACTTCAGGTAGGTACTCCTGTGCTTGTTCCTCACTAACTTTATTTAGACTTTCCTGTATCTGTTCCTTATTTACATAAGAATCCTTTTATTTGTCTCGCTGCGGTAAGAAGATTATATCTCTATGGATCTCCACATTACTTGTCAGGTAAGTAACATCTTAATCTAATCGTTTTATCACTATATTTCACAAATAAACCGATCCTATTCTTGGGATCCAACTTAAGCCTCTCGGGCTTAGGTATATACACAGACACTCTTGAATCAAATATTATTTTAAAAAAAACTCTATGGCTGTTTTCTGACTATATGAGGCTTCATAAGGCGTTTTTCCTTGTATAGGACTAGGCCCTGTTCGGTTAAAAATATATGAATCGGTGTTGGTGGCTTCAGCCTAAAACTTCTTGTTCATATCAGCATCTTGCAACATGGCACGAGCAGCCTCCACAAATGTGCGCATTTCTCGTTCGGCTCTGCCATTTTGTTCTGGTGTGTACACTACACTTCTCTGATGAACTATGCCATGGGACTCCATCAAGTGTTTTTAAATATTCATTTACAAACTCTAAGCCGTTATCAATACGTAGGATCTTCAATATACAACCTGTTTCTCTTTCCGATTTTTAAATATACTTTTCAATACATGTTTTTACTTCAGATTTATGTTTAAAAAAACACTGTACGAAACTCCGAAAAGTCGTCCTTCAATAACAGGAAAAACTTGGATCCACCTATGGATGTCTGATCCATCGCGCCACAGACGTCGGCATGCACTAATTGCAATCTCTCAGTCGCTCGAGAACTGCTTATCAGGAATTAAATACAATGTTGTTTTCCCACCAGGCAACGCTCACACACATAACCATCAATATCGTTAATAGAGTCAATATGATTACGTTTTAACACTTCTTTTATTGTAGTAAAGTTCTTATGTGCAAGTTTTTTTTATGCCAATCTGATCATGATCCCACCTTTGGCATCAAACAACAATTCGAACTGTCAAAACTGTCAAACTTGCGAGTGCGTTCCGGTACACGTAAAATGTCATTATGAGCATTTTGTTCACTCAATAACGTAACTTCTTTATCACACATTCCTAGACTGTCTGTAAACACCATTTTATAGAGTTTGTTTTTAACACGTCTTGCTAATGCTCGAGTGACGCCATCATTGTCCACAAATTTACAAATTTCACTATTTGATATTAGACAGAAACCCATGTCCAACATATAACATACTGAGAACAAATTAAACTTCAAATCAAGAACATATAACACATTTGATAAGGATGTTTTCAAGTTCTTCTTCCCATTCTAAGCATTCAGCATAACAGTACCAACTTCCATCACACTTAGTAATTTTCCATTCCCAACTTTCACCTTTTCGGAGAGTGGTTTCTCAAATAAAGTCTTAAATAACAGCTTATTTCCATACATATGATCACTGGCACCTGTGTCCATATACCAACAGTTTTCATAAATATTTTATTCATCATTCTTTACTGCCCTTCCCTTTAGCTTTCAACTTTCTACAATTTTCCATTAAGTGACCTTTCTTTTTGTAATAATGACAGCTTATCAATTCTTTCCCTTTAATGTTGTAGCAATCTCTTGACAAATGGCCTACTTTCCCACGGGTATAACATTTTCTTGAATGATTGTCTACACTGGCCAGTGCTACTACTTCCTCACACGAATCTATTCTCTCTTCCTCTAATAATAAACGAGAAGTCAATTCCTCCATATTTTGTTTCTTTGATGGCACAGACTCCCATGATGATCGGAAATGCCTATACTTCTCTGGTAAACTCATGTAAGTATTTTGGTAATAACCATTTTCTCAGAAACAGGTTCACCTGCGTGTTTCAACTTCTTAGTTCTTCTAATTTTGACAGAAAGGCTCACATGGAACTGTTCTCAAATTGCAACATGAAGAATTTTTGCTGCAATAGGTGCACACTGACCACTGATTCTTTGTCATAGACCGAATTGAACTTACTCCACATATCCTTAGCAGTGCTACAAGATAATAAGTGTGTCAGAGGCCCTGGTTCCATCCTCATCACAATAGTCTCCTGAGCCCTTCCATAGTTGCTTATCCATTCTGGTTGGCTTTTCACATCTTCTGGCTTGACTTTCTCTTCCACAACAATGTCATGTAATCCCTTGCCTCGAAGAATGACTTCCGTTTGGAAGCGACATACTGCCCAATTTTCACCACCGTTTAATCTCAAGCTGTGATGTAAGTTTTGGCCATCCATCTTCAACAAAATTGCTGTATCTGTATTTTTCTTCACCAATAAAAACTACTAATACTCAATAAAAAACCGAGTCTAACCGTTTTCGCAATTCTTTTTATTAACCTCAAAAAATCTTCTCAATGCCACGCGCTGGGAAAACAATGTCTAGTGTTCTTCAGTGTTCCTGGGCCCATAACCTATGGTGAGTAGACAGGACTTGCTTGCAATGAAAGGTGACACTTGTTCAGACGTAGACATTTATTCGAAGGAAATTATACAGCAATTATAATCGGTGCAAATAACTAACAACAATGGTAGTGTTCTGTGAGAGAAAAAACAAAGGTTCAATATTGCCACACTATATACACAACAATTACATCAAAACCAAAAAACTCAATATTTAATATTTCAACACTGACAAAAGTAAATATTAAGCAGAATGGGAGACATAGATTATAGATTACCAGCTGTGGAAATGTTTGACGAAATATTAAATTATAATAATTGGAAAATCACGATGAAAATGTGTCTGATCTCAAAGATTTATGGTCTTGTATAGAGTCAGCAATTGATGCAGAAGGGAATCTAAAACAGTTAGAATATAATAATTCCCTCCTAAATACCCAAACTAGAGTAACCTCGATGCGTTTCTGCGTTCCTAGAAGAGTACTCGCTAGCCGTTCCGTCTTAAGGCCGTGGTAATATCCAAACCAGCAAGAAAAAAAAAGAAGTTTGACCGCCATTTTGAAGGTGTACTGGCTTTTGTTTTGTTTACTTCATAGCTTAACATTATGATAATGTTGGTCTGCAACTTAATTTTATTTATTTATTCATGTGTTATTTTATATTTATCTTTTAATTTTTTATTAGCTATTTTTCTTTGATGCTTCATCAAATTCTAACTGGTTATCAAAATATTTCGCAACAAAATAAATAAAATTGTTCATTTTTAAATTTAGGTGCTATTAATATTATATCGATATGAATTTATATATATATTTAGCACCACATCTTGCCACCTGTTAAGGTTATGCACATATATACTAATTAGGGTAATGAGTTAAGGACGAGGAAAAATGAAATGAGTAAGTGTACCCGCATTTGAGTGGAGAGAGAGTGAAAAACCACCCTCTATACACCCAACTGGGATTCTAACTCAACCCAAATCTTCCTGTCATCGACATTCTAGTTTGTAGCGAGAGTGATGCCTGAGACAATGCGGCCACCGAAGCAGATTTTTTCATAATGTTTCAAGTGTGCTTATTTTTAATAATTTTTGAATAAAAACAAAAGCTATGAATGTTATTAAAAATTATATAATAACTATATTATAATATATATAATTTTATCATAAAAAATTATATAATATGATTACAATTATAACATAAAAAGTTTATTATAAATATATATATTATATATTTAATAATAGCTAATGTTTAGATAATATAAATTGTCACTTTATATTGCCTAAACGTTAGTTTTTAAGGTTTCTTAAATTTGAATTCCCGCCAAAGCTTAAGATTTTTTATTAGAAATTACTAAGAGTTGTACAATTTTACAAAACTTTCCTCTTAATTTTTGTGATGTTAAAGCTATTCTGATTTCATAAATGGTTGATTTATAATTTATTTAATAGTACAAATGGACTTGATTAATTTTTTAAATTCCACTTTCTTCATAAGATTACATTGTAGACTCTGACGTCATACCCCCATAATGGCATACCACGAGTACTCATTATATCTAGGTTACTCTAACCCAAACTATACATTGTTGCACTCTGGTGGTAATCTTATTAACTATTGTAAATCGAATGGTGGTCTTGTTTTGTAAATAATCTCTCTTTTGTTAATTGTTGTAAAAAAAATGAAGAATTATCACAACCTATAATTCTACTCAAAATACGTTTATTTAAAGATCAAAATACACTTTTAAAGGTTATGGGCCCAGGATTAGTTCCTAATGCGTGGTTGGTTCTCTGAAGATAAAACGAATCAGTTTCGTAGTTTGTTTGTTTGTTTTATTTTCTTTAAAATGAGCAGTTAGCTCGTTACATTAAAGATACACAGAGAACTAGTTCAGTTAACAATATAACAAGACAATTATACAAAATATACATATAGCAATTTTTTTTAAACTCATAGTTACTCTTATTAGATGTTGCAGCCGCATAATAATCAAAATTATCTCACGTCAAAATACGCAAACAAAACATTGAGGGAGAGAAGATATTATGTATGAACAAACGATTAAACAAATATGAGGCCTAGTTAAAATGTTCATAAATTATACCTTATGCGGTCAAAAGAGTGACAGCTGTGGAAAATATCAATCAATTCAAAACTATGTGTTGTACTTATCCATACTAAGAATTTAGGCGTAATTAGATGCTTAAGAGGTATAGAGTATGCATTATAAAGTAGCCCAACTCCAATGAAGCTCCACTTATCAATATTTTGAGTTCCCTTTTAAGCCTATATAATTTCAATGTTTTAATGCCATTAGGAATTTTATTGGTATATCGTGTGCCCTTACCCCAAATGGAGTTTAGTCCATAATTTACTGTATTATAATGAGTCATGCAGATGTTATGTCCTCTATTTAAGTGGCCATGTGGGTGGTTTTTATCCACTTTGATTGAGGTTAAGGTTGTACCACTACCTATTTTGAGAAATGTTATAGGAGAGTCAAATATTATTTGTTTCCTTAAAGGCAGAATGTTAGTGATACTATATACATCATCAGTGGGTGTGAGGTAAGGGAGTCAGTATAAGTTTTTGATTGCTCTATTCTGTAGAACTATAAGTGGCCTAAGGTGATTGATATAGACACAGCCCCAAATTACATTAAGGTAGCTAATATGGGAGTGGATTAGAGAGTAGTAAACTGGTTTAAGAACATTAGGCGGATATTTATAGGACATCCTTTTAAGTATCCCTACTATAGGAGCTATTTTATTTACTATGAACTGTATATGTGGTTTCCAGCTAAGTGTGCAGTCTATTAACAAACCTAGATATTTTACCTCTTTGACTTGTTTTAATTATTTATCTTGGAAGTAAATTTTAACACCAGTGTCGTGATTACTATTAGGCCTATTAAAGATCAAAAAATTGCTTTTATCTAGGTTAATCGTTAGTCTATTCAGTTTAAGCCAGTCATCAAGTAGTACCAGGTCAGATTCAATTTTTTTTATATAATAAGTAGTGATTTTTCAACATACACAAAACATGTGTCATCAGCATATAATTGAAGGTGGCCTTCGAAGTCTACCTTGTCTATATCATTTACGTAAATTAGGAATAATATAGGACCCAGAACTGATCCTTGAGGAACTCCATACTTGATTTGTTCCTCCGTACTAGTAGAGCTATTTATGGAGACAATCTGAGACCTATTGGATAAATAACTCTTAAACCATTCCAGCTGGAGAGAAAAAGTTGATGTGTTCCAAGTAACTAACAAGTCTTTTTTTCACGACTTTCTCCATTATTTTGGAAACGGCCGATAAAATAGATATTGGCCTATAGTTAGATGTGTCCACCCTGGTACCATCACCCTTAAAAATCAGAATGACTTTAGCAATCTTTAGAGTATTAGGAACTATTCCCTCTTCAAAGGATCTATTTATCAGCAGAGTAATCCATTTTGTTATAGGGTTCTTACTTTTTTTTTTAGCAAATTATTAGAACAATGATCATAAGGGTGGCTCTCAGAGTTTTTAAGTTCAGAGATAAATTTCGCCACCTCACTTTCATCTGTGTATATTAAGGACATGGATTGAGCATTTTCCCCCTCAAAAGGTATAAGTTTTTCCAACGCCTTTATTGGTATTCTCAAACTTAAAGAATGTCCCACCTCAATAAAGTAATTATTGAAAATGTTGCATATTTATTTGTTGTCGATAAATTCTTTGTTATCATGCATTATTTTAGTTATTGTATTAACATTAGACTTAGAGTTAGTTTTATTCAGCACTGTTAACAATTATCCACATTTACCTGGGGTCACCAGTAACGTCATTAAATTGTTTAGCATAGTGTTCCCTGAGTATCTTTCTTCACAGGAAGGTTACGCTATTTCTACATAGAATATAATCATTAGCTATATTCACATTGAAAGGATGTAATTTGGCAAGTTTAGCTAGCCTATCCCGTTGATGAATTAGCCCTAGGGGTTCCCTACTAACCCACGACTGTTTACCGAAAGTTACTTTGTCCCTATCATATAACCCTCTCTTGGCAAAATTTAAGGATTGGCTCAAAATGCTAAAAAGGTTTCCATATATTTGATTTGCATTAAGTCTGTTAGTATTTAGTGAGTTCAATTTTTCTAGGAGAAAATTAGTTAGGGTTTTGTAGTTAATCCTAATGTTTGGGTTTTGTCTTCGGTTTCTATTCCCTGTTCTGCTATTCACTTTGTCTGACTCTAGTTCAATTATTAATATATTATGATCACTAAGACTGGAGTGTATATTATTTATCCACATTCTATCATATGTTTGAGTGTTTGTAATAACATGGTCAATTGTACTCCCAGATCTACTATCAATTCTTGTTGGAAGTCTATTACACAGGCCAAACCCATAACTTTCTACCAGGTTTAGATACTTCTCATATGTACTTTTCATGTTAAAATCTCCGACTATGATGCTATTATACCTATATACATTGTTAAGTATTACTTCGAATATATCAAGGAAATCAATTAGAGATGTTTGGGGGATCCTGTATACATCACTTATACTTAAGGGAGGGTCTATATTCTGTATATTGATGTTTATGTAGTAAATATCCTTTTCAATTTTTTGCATCACTTCAAAGTTAAGATTGTTCTTAATGTAAATACCGGCACTACCCCCAGATCTATCATTGCTACACGAGAATATATTTTTGTATCCTTCAACATTGAAAAATTTACTTTCGTTTTCCTTTACCCATGTACCAGTAAGGAGTATGAGGTCTGGATGGCTACTTATATAATCTAAATATTCTATAAGGGCATTTATGTCCTATAATTTATGATGGAGACTTCTAATATTAGCATAGAAAATCGACACACTGGGATTCGGGTAGCAGTACTTGAAATCTCTAATTGTATCAAACCCTAGCTCATATGTATTCATAGGCTGCTGTGTATAGGGGAACTAGGGTTACAGTTAAAAAACAAAAATAAACAGGAATTTGAGATTAGAATAATAGTACTATTCTTATTTATACTATTAAGAACAGTTTGGGACACAATATATGGTTGTTTAACCAATTAACCACTTGGTACTGGATTAGTAAGGGGAATAATAAGATATATAAGGTAACACATATATTAAAACTACTAACATAGTAAATATTAAATGTTGGCCACAGTGAGGTAAACTCATGTGCTAGATATAGAAAAAAGAACATAGTTATAACTATACTAAAGTACCGAATGTAAGCCATGATTAAAATCACATTATAAACTAGTTTTTTTATTTTATTTTGCTTGTTTTTCTTCTGCTTCCTATTCTAAGTTACAAAGCTATCCTCGTTTTGTTTTGCGTTAACTTCAGGAATGTTAGCAGGTGTACCAACACTGTCATCTGAGATGTTCCCGGTATACCTAATGGTTGCAGAGCTGTCATCAGATCTTAATGATATCTTGCCATTTTTAACCCAACAATATTTGTAAGCCCCATCATCTCTGAGCTTCCTTGCTTGGTAGAACCACAGACTATTCAGAGGTGTCAGATGTTCTGAGACGTACAGCAGGTGGCAAGCAGCATTTACAAACTTTGTGGAGTTAATATGTTTAAGTTTATGTTTTTTGAGTAGAAAGGATTCCTTGATATACCTCTGCGTGAATTTCACTATTATGCTTGGGACGTTTGATTTTTTTTAGCTTGCAGTCGATGAGCTGTGTCTAGGTTCGTCGGCTCCACTTTCGCTCCTAGCTCAAGGCCTATTTTGATTACCAAATCCACAACACACTCATCGATCACGTTGGTTAGCCCGTCTACAATAAAGTTGTATATCCTTGAGTATTGGTTCAATTCATTAAGCATTGCGTCGTGTATACTAGTTGTAATTTCCAGGGCTGATACATGATCCTTCAATTTTGTTACTTCCTCATTCTTTTCCGACAAGCTAGTCAAGACCTCAAATACTTCGTCAATGCGTTTGTCTAGATTTTTGCGCCATTTACTGTCTGCACTATCTAGCTCGTGGAACTTCTCACAAAACCACTTTATATGCTTACTACGTGAAAGGTAACAAAAATCTTCATTGCTCAAATTCGCGCACTTAATGTGGAATCAATTTCTACAATTTCCTTCACAAAAAATCGCTTTCTGCCCCCCATCAACCGTATTTCCACAACCTCCCCCACAAAGGTTAACTGAACTGGGCGCCATCTTGTTTGTAAGGCTACCACAGAATGTTTGCCATTCAAGCAAATGTGGTATTCAATTTGTTATATACCTAAATTCATTATAGTTAGTGAACTTTCATTATAGTATGGTTTATTTATCTTAGTCTGAAGTAGGTTGTTGCTCGAGCTATCCATACTGCCGGGGCTGTTAACGTCGCAAGAAAGTTATTTTTCATGAGAACATTAAGTTTAGTGTCATAATATTTGAGTGAGCACTCTCACGGGAACATTCATGTTTATCAGTTAAAAGAAAAAGTGAAGTTTCAAGTAATTGTACGTAAGTAAGTTTATTTACTTAATAGAGTTCGTTTCTGTACGAATAGACATTGATCTTAACCTTGAACTTTAGTCAAAATGTCGGAAAAGATCGACATATCAAGCGTTAATAAATTTAATGGTAGTAACTACCAGCAGTGGAAGTTCCAGTTAACATGCGATCCACGCACCAAAGATATTTTCAAAATAGCAAAAGGTGAGGAAGTTATGCCTACTGAAAATTAAAATAAGGCAATCGATCTATGGTAACAAAGGGACGCCGTAACTATGTTCACCCTTACCGCAGCTATGGAGCTCAGTCAGATTGCCTTGATTGAAAATTGTAGATCGTCCTATGAATGTCTAAGCAAACTAGATTTAATTTACGAGCACAGATCAGAAACAAAAAAAATGATAGTACATGAGTGTTTCTATCATTATCAGGGGAGCTCGGCTGACTAAGTGGCTCAACACATCGCCACAGTGGAAGCTCTTGCCCGACAAATGAAAGAGGTCGGAGATTCAGTCAGCGATCTAGCTATCATGACCAAGATCTTGAGTAGTCTACCTCTGAAATATAAAAGTTTCAGACAGGCCTGAACTTTCCATGAGTGAGGACCAACAAACCATCACCAATTTGATGTCACGTCTGGTTGATGAAGAGGTGAGCCTAACTAAGGGGGAAGAGCAAGAAACTGCCTTAGCTTCTATAGCTAACCGAGAAACTAGATCTCGTGGACATAAACCACAATTTTATGAAGCAGGAAAACAAAGTATCCAAACAATAAGAAAACATACCTGTTTAAACTGCCAACGTAGAGGCCACCTTTCCCGTGACTACCGGAGTGAGAAGAAAAATCGCCCAGTTCCTGATAAAGGAAAAACTAACCAGTCAAATATTTCTGTCTTTAATGTTGAGGACCCGCCTCGGTGGCGTAGTTGGCTAACGCGCTAGTCGTGTTGAGCTCAACCGCTGAGGACGGGGAGATCGAGGTTCGACTCTCTGTCGGGTGAACTTGGGGGCGATTTTTTCGAAATGGTTTTCCACTCCCCCTCCACTCAAATGCGGGTTCACTTCCTCTAATTCAACCTTCCCAATTCCTAATCCATTAGCGTAATTAGTACTTAAAGCGAATAACCCGAACGGGTAGTAAGACGCGGTGTTAAATAATAAATAAATAAATAATGTTGAGGAAGCAAATGTATGTATTTCTTTTTCTGACTAGAATACCTGGACCATGGATAGTGGGGCTTCCAGCTATATTACATGGCATAGAGAATACTTTGACAAGTTTGAAGAGGTTAGTGACAGTTCTTCTGTGCTTCTGGGTGACAACCACAAGCATGTTGTCAAAGGGAAAGGTGATGTGATGATTCGGAAGTTGCTGAATGGTCAGTGGTATGACTTGGTCATTAGAGACTTCCTATTTGTTCCGGACCTGAAAAAGAATCTTATGTCTGAGGGAAAAATCACCAAGCTAGGAATGAAAATTGTTAAATCAGACAATTTGTTGAAGTCTTTGAAAAAGGAAAGTTGGTCGCTTGTGGTGAACGCCAGCCAAATAACCTGTATAAAATGCTTTTTCAGACTCTAACCTCAAATGAAGCCAATTCTGTTACTCAGACTAGTTTGAGGCTATGGAACGAACGCCTTGGCTTAATCAAAGTTAAAGCTTTGAAGGAGTTAGTCTCAAAAGGCTTAGCTGAGGGTGTATATCTGAGTAACGTAGACAATTTCTTTTAAAACAAATTGTAAGATTGTAGAAACAAAATAGTAGGGAAGTGTCCAAATACTCCATACAGACAATGGTAAAGAGTACGTAAACTATGAATTTCAAAATTTTATTGCCTCAAAATGGTTCTTAGCTGAGAGAACAGCGCCCTTCACACCCGAACAAAACTCTCGCTCAGAGAGAGATATGCGTACAATTGTAGAGAGTTCCCGGGCGATGTTTTGCAGCAGAGACCTCTCCTAAGGGCTTTGAGCGGAAGCTGTGAATTGTGAATTGCTGTATACATATTAAACCGTATGCCTACAAAGAATGCTCCTAACTCTACACCCCTTGAACTGTGGATTGGCAAAAAGCCTCAGCTGTCACATGTAAGGACGTTTGGATGTGAAGCCTATATGCTGGTGCAAACGGAAGAAAGAAGTTGGACACGAAATCAAATAAGATGATACTTGTTGGATATGATGGAAATTCTACCAACTACAGGCTCTACGATCATGACACATGGAAAATTAGTATATCAAGAAACTTTTTCTTCAATGAAGCACAAAAAGGTTGTGAAAAACCTATCTACTACCAGCCTACGAAAATTGACTGTGACTAAGAAGCTGAAGTTGAGAGACAAGAAGATTACGAGACTAAGAAGACATCTCCAAAGCCAGAGCCGGGTGAGCAACCGGAAAAAATTCTTCAAAAGGACGAATCACACAAAATGTCTAGGCCTACTCATAGCCTCAGACCTTGTAGGGTTTTAAACCCGCCAGCAAGATTCGCTGAGAATTTTTCTCTGTGTTAAGGAAGATACTCCTAGTACTTATTCTGAAGTTGTTACTTACCCGGACAAACTCAAGTAGGAAACCGCTATGAAAGAGGAAGTCGATGCCTTAGAGAAAAAATGACACATGAACAATGGTATCAATACCTGAAGGTAAGAAACCCATCGGCTCAAAATTGATCTTTAAAATTAAAAGAAAGTCTTTGGGTGAGATTATGAGATACAAAGCACGTTTGTGTGCAAAAGGGTACACACAAAAGTTGGGAATTGACTACAATGAAACATTTTCTCCCAAAACTTGAGAACAATGTCAAAAATATTATTAAATATCTCAAAGCTACAGCCAACTATGGAGTCATGTATCGAAAGTTCGAGGACCCAATTACGATTGTGGGATATTCAGACTCTGATTATGCTGGAGACTTTGATACAAGACGATCGACAATGGGCTACATATTCCTGCAGGGCTATCCTGACCGCTTGGGAACATTTGCTCGCTCGAGTGTCGTCAACTACGCTTCGCGACGTGTTGTCAAAGGTTACTAAAACAGCGATTCTGTCCGAACATCGCTCCGGGACGGGAAGACTATGGTTGCCATGGCAACCAGTATTCAACAATATTTGGTTTTCAACACTATTTATTTAAGTTGGCAACATATTTTACCCAGAGCTCATTGCGTCTTGTTTACTTTTGATTGTATTTGCGGTTTCGAAGTTAGCAGACGACACGATTTTTATTAATGATTAGTATTTATTTTTATATTAGTTATCACATTATTCGAAAATCTTGATCTATCAATTTATTAGTTACTATTTATTTTATTTAGTTACTATTGAAATTGTATTTATTGGGGTATTTTAATATTTTATGTAGGTCTAATCTTGTGTATAATTTCAAGTTTGGTCTAATTTTCAGTATCATTTATAACTATACCTAAGCTTACAAACGGAATGCTATGCTTATTAAGTGCATTACTGTACGTTTGTTTTATCTTTATTGACGGAAAAGTTTATATTATTACGTATTGTGTGCCACCATGATTCCTGGAAATAAAGAAACGTGAGTAAACCCAATATAATTATATTCAACAAATTTAAGCTATTCCTATTTGATTGCGCATAGTATTATGTGATGATGTTAATGAAGCACAAGTTTGCGAAACAAAAACTATCTTTATAAGACAGCTAACATATATGTTTTAATTTAAAAGTACACCTAAGCTACGAGTTCTTGTTCTTGTAGGACTAGGGGTGTAGGTTAGCTTATAATGTATTACCCTTTTTATTATTGACTAAAGTAGGCTGCATTACTACTAAAAACAAATATGTTGAGTAGGTTGCTAAAATCTAATAATTATCCTAGGTTATTTGTCATATATACCGGTTCTAAGTTAATATTAGTTATATATATAAATGGTAATTTATCAAATGTTTTACCAATAATAAAGTGCCACAAAACCAATACATTTTATTTTAGTAAGGGAACGCTTGTGGAGATTAGGCCTACAAAACTGTGAGAAAGATGTCATTAAATATTTACTAAATAAACAAAAATTATTGTTACTGTAAAATAATGTAGGACTCGTCCAATTATTTATTTTGTTTATTTCAAGATGTTTAACCTAATCTTATAAGGGCCAGATTAATAGTTCTTTTTTCATGAATGGCACGCAATAACAGGTAGATATAGGACTCTGTTGTCTATATAAAAGAGGAAATAAATAATTTAACACCATCATTCTATTCAAAAGTATACGGAAAATCAAATGATAGTAAAGTTATAATAATTATTAAAAATATTTGTTAGGCCTATGGTTGAAACAATTAAATAAGAACTCTTAAACAAAACACCAAAGTCATGTTTTTTTATGATTGGAAGGTTGGGTTTTGTTAGTTTGGGCTAGCTTATAATGATAAGGAAAACCAATTCCTATTTTAATACTTTATTATTGGAGTATTAACCAATAAATTGACCTAACCTTTCATGTATAGGCCCACATAAATAACAATTTCGAACAGTAGTAATCAAATAAATAATATAGAGGTGATAATGTTAAGGATCTTTTGTACAAACCCAAAGCCGTACAAGTAAAAATACAATATGGTCATTAATAGTTACATTTCTCTGATGTTTTGGGTGCGTTGATTATTTTTTGCAAAATTTAAAAAATATCAATACCCATAATTATAATTTTAGTATAATTTGATTCGCCGTTTGCTCTTGAGTAGAATAATTGTTTTAAATGATTTATTATTTTATATTTTATAACAAAAAAGTGTGTTAAATACACTTTATTTTGCACATTTTCCCCCATTTTTTCTATATCCTTGTTTGTGATTGATTAAATTTGATAAAATACCTTTGAAATGATTAACTTAATAAGGAATCGTAAGAGCATAATTATTTAAGGTTTATTTTGGCGGGAGGTTGACCCACGCTTGTAAATTTCCTTGGATTTCAAGAGTGTTGGGTTGCCTTCCTGCTGAGAGTAGCATATAGCTCACCATATAGCTTCATCCTGTTGACGAGAGAGCACGGTGCTACCAATGGATCTTTGGACTGGTGTGAATCGAGATCAGCATGTTTGTGTGGGAGAGGAACACACGGTTGTTGGCTGTCGGAAGCCATGCTGGAGGCATGTGTGGTAGGGTTGCCGTTAGAGAAGTGACGACTTAACATGTGATCTGGTGGCTCACCCCGGTCGGAGGTTCGAACCCGGGTCTCTAGGTAGTTTTCGCGAGTCCCGTTATCGCGCGTGCTCCCTCGTCACGGGGTACTACCTCATATTTATGTAGTAGCTTAGTATCTGTCTGGAGTAATAAACATATCTTCTTGGACTAACTCGCTAGCCTCATTCCCCACGAACCATCCATCCCAACTCCTACCGCTCGGGTTCTGCCTCTCTTGCGTTTGCCAAGCTTGATCTTCAAGGTATGAACCTTGCTGGATTTCTTGATGTTCGCTCCGGGCTTCTTCCTACTGCTACTGCGTTTGTTCTTCTTTTCTTCGCGCTCTTCTTCCTCCTTGTTCAAATCGAGATCAGCATCTCCCCTGTCTTTGGACTGCCTGGAGCGGGAGGATTTGTGACTATAGTTTTCCTCTACAGCACTCTCATTATCTACTTCCATGTTGGGGTTAATGTTGGTGAAGTCTCGCCATTTGGCCGCCACCAGCATCATTAGTTTTGACATGAGTACCCGATGGTTTTCCTTACTCAATAGAGGACGCACATGCTGCTGGAACAATTTGTAAGCTCTAAGGTTTAGAAATTCTGCTTCTGTGTACTCTATCGCCACATCTGTCAGACCAAATGTCTTGCAAAATTCTGTCACTGTTGGCATGTCTCTGTTGGACTCCTGAAAAGGGGTAAGAGTGGCTACTCTCTTGGGGCTGCCCCATGACTTGAGAGATTTTCGACTGCCACCATAGTCAGATTCGTCCCCATCCCCTCTACCTTCCTCCTCAAAATCAAAGTCACTTTATTTGTTATAGAGAGAGGTAACAAGGTTGGTCGTAGCAGAATAATCACTGGAAACTGCTTTGCCCATTATGGTCCATCCAAGCAGAGTCTCAATACAAACAAGACCGTTGCTTAGTCTACATGTTTGTCCTGTTATTAACTTTCCAGCTACATCAGCTCCTATTAATATCTCAATGGGACCTTCATTATCAT
>CABFOW010000670.1:166757-196631 GCA_902141385.1 Timema californicum
CACCGCGTCTTACTACCCGTTCGGGTTATACGCACTTACGCTAATGTGCAATGGTAGGGTGATTGTGAGATGAAATGGAGGAGCTACAGTTTAACGTGGAATCCGAACCACGGTGGAGACCTGGCATTCCCCACATTAACAAGATGTCTTGTCAGAGGTGAAGGAAGGGTTTGGTAATCAGATAAATTTATGCCGGGACCGGGGATTGAACCCCGGCCGCCAGCATAGAAGTCTGACACCTTACCCCTAGACCGCCAGGTCACCCATGTTAAATGTAAATCACAATATATAACATTCAATCTCAAATCTTAAAATGTACGTACAATCTACCACTTTCAACAGTAAGAATCTTAAAACTAGTTTACAAACGTCTCCAAGCAACGTAAAACAAATGTTTTCAAATGCCAACTTGAATTCTGTCTCTAACAAGAATGGTTTTTAAGTTGGTATTAATAAACATTTCTTAATCAAATGTTTGAAAATGGTACGATTTATAATTAATTTTACAATTTGTGTAGAGTGACTAAAGTTCGTTCACGGTAGGAGTTTACCTCTGAAAGGCCTTTTTCCCTACCGGAAATATATTATATAGCAGGATATTGGTAGGAAAAAAGACCTTTCAGAGGTAAACTCCTACCGTGAATGAAGTATAGTATGCAAGCTAAATCTGTAAGAAAAATTCAAATAAAGATTAAACTAGTAGGTAGGCCTACTGCACAATTAAATAATTACCTATACTAAATTACCCACTTTTATTTATAAGATGAAATTCAGTGTTTCAACATCATATCTTCACCTCTGACAAGACATCTTGTGAATGTGAGGAATGCCAGGCCTCCACCGTGGTTCGGATTCCACGTTAAACTGTAGGTCCTTCATTTCATCTCACAATCACCCTACCATTACACATTAGCGTAAGTGCGTATAACCCGAACGGGTAGTAAGACGCGGTGCTAATAGTAATAATAATAACATCATATCAAAAAACTTGTAAAAATACACAAAATGCGATAGCAACTAGAACATTGATAAATATTTTATTTTTTATTCATATACATAGCAAAAAACTGTTAATTTGATGTTGCTTTTTGGTTGGCAAGGCACTGAGGACAGTGTGGCAAATAACATTTGAGCATGGGCTTAATTTATGGCGTACGGTATTTATTAAGATGAGAAACTACGGAATATATAAAATATATATTGTAAACACTACGGATTAATTCCAAATATAATAATGTTGTGATGATATTTAGGTTTTCTATAGCTCCCTGGTCGAACGTCTATCATCACTGTACGGAATAGATACCGTTTAACCAGCTGTTAATTGCTCCGTGGTCGAGCACTAATTAAATCAGTATAATTAATTAATGTGAAGAACGAGAACTATTGATGGCTGTTTATTCACACACGGTTTATTTAAATGACATCTGTTAATTACTTATGCATACTCCAATTAAATGATTTATATCAATGCACACTTGTGATATTAACGTAAATTATTGTATTCTGTGTTAGACTGCGAGAGCCAGTGCTAGTGCATTTGTGAGTCCCTAACTGCTTTGCTTGTGTCTGACTGACTTGTGTTACGTTGCTTGTGCATGTGGCTGCCCTTAACCATACGCACAAACGGCTTATATATGACATACCCCTTGCCTCTTGCTCCCTCCGTCAACAGTGTAAAAACTAATTAATAGAAAGAGTCCTGGCGACAGGTGTTCTGAAGGCTAGATTCTTATTAGTATAGGGAATTGGCGTCTTTTGCCAAATACTGCGGAGTTGTTCCTTTAACAGGAAAAATGGTATTAAAAATATATTTTAATGGTGAAATTCTTTTCACGTTATTTATGGAAAGCACGTGTTTCTTCATGGATGAATCATAAAAGGATACTCTACATGTGTTACTTTAAAGAAAAAATACCTTCATCCATGACTTTTTATATATTTTATAGTAATCCAAACCAATATCATTACAATATAACGACCACAAGAAATAATTTAAAACTTCACACGTTGTTTAAATTATTGCTCAGCCATAACCTATCACTTTAAAACAACTGTTTTGAAAATCTATGATGCAAATACAAATAAAAACCCCACTTGAAAATTACTAAACGCTAAAGCCCTTAGGTACCTAACTAAATTGGATAGTATAAAAACTTAAACAATCACATATATAAAAATCAAAAGTAATTAATGAACGCCATTAGAGTCGGGAAGTTAACGAGGGGGTAGACATATTTCACGACGATGCAGTATTGTCGTCAACTAGCCGACCGGACAGACTCACATATGTCGGGAAGCTCACGAGATTGTCCCGACACGACGTCGTCAACTAGTTCCCGTCCGGTCAGAATGGCCCTGCAGATCTCGGATGGTCCTATTACTTGGAGCAGTACTAGGCAGCAAACAGTAGCCCTCTCAACCACCAAAGCTGAATATATGGCAGTCTCAGCAGCATCTAAAGAAGCTATGTGGCTTAGAACTATGTTCATGGACATCTTTGAAGAAGCCACTACATCAACGGTGATCGTCGTTGTCAAAGTGCCATAAAACTTGTGAAGAATCTGGAATACCAGTAGCGTACCAAGCACATAGACATTCGTTACCACTATATTCGGAAGAGATTTGAACATGGGGACATCGAGCTGTGATACACCACATAAAAGGATCAGCTTTCTGACCTCCTTACGAAGCCATTAACCCGTCAGGTTTTCCAACGACTATGTGCTGATTTTGAAACCTAGTTTACTTGCAATGGTGAATTCATTTTGTTTATTTGTGTGCTCAGTGTGTTGGCTCATATATACAAATATAAATATGTATTGTTTTCAATGATGCCACTATGTTATTAGAAACATGTTTGTGGACACTCATTAAGGGAGTGTGTTAGAATATAGTAATTTGCTCCTAAATACCCAGACTGTACATTGTTGCACTCTGGTGGTAATCTTATTAACTATTGTAAATCGAATGGGTCTTGTTTTGTAAATAATCTCTGTTTTGTTAATAGTCGTAAAAAAATGAAGAATCATCACAACCTATAATTCTACTCAAAATACGTTTCCTTAAAGATAAAAATATGCTTTTAAAAAAACAACCAGATGGAAAAATATGCATCAAGCAAGAGCTAGAATTTGTTTAATGGTAAAACCGTCTTGTTATTCTTATGTTAGGAACGCCAAAACTACCAAAGGTCCGTAGGATAATCTTCAAAATGCCTACAAGGTTGAAGACCTCATAAGGTGCTTTGGACTTCTCAAAACCCTTTTTGTCTTTCCCTTGGGATCACCGGACTTTGGAACTTGCACTCATTCTTTCTTGGGGAGTGGAAGTCCACGATCATTTTCCCACACGGGGAAGCGCAACGAATAGCTCAACCAGAAACGATTGGGATGATAGTTCGGTCCAACCTTTTTCATTACAGGGTGAAATTCCATGTCATCCCTTTAAACAACCAACTCGGTATGCACAACTGGCCATCTGGACGAACCAGTGACCTATGAGTGGCAGGATTATAGCATCCATCGTGGTGTCACTATTGTATCCCTTTTCGAGCTTCCGGAAATCTGATGAGTTCATATGAAGCTATTATCGAGGAGACTCGGAGACTCTGTACGACAGGGATGAAGGAAGGGAAAAGGTAATCAACGGGGGACACCTGGGACTGAAAACACACACACACAAACACAAAACATAGTTATACAACTGGCATCTTAAGCCTCTATATCACTTCTTGAAATCACATGGTGTCCAAACTTACTGGATTTAGGGTAGCATCATAGCTAACGTCTACTCATAAATCATATCGACACTAAATCTTCACAGTTGCACTTAAGTTAAAATTATGTTGGGACTTTTATCAAGACACCGGGTACTCAATATTTTCTTATCCCTGTTAATTTACACTTTCTATTTATAGGGAAGATTACTCTTTCTATTCCGGGAGACATCAGACTTTTCAAGAACACTAACACTTGAAAAAAAAAATTAGTTCCGGAAAAATCACCCTTGACCTTTTTTATTTCTGAAATTTTCATTTTTTCTGGGAAACTTACACTTTTCCGGGAAATTTTATTCTTTCCTGGAAACTTACTCTTAGTCTTTCTTATTCCAGGCCCAGAATAAATATTACATAGTATATTTAGCATAAATTGCTCTAAAGTCACGTTTGCGTTGATAAAAGAAAACAACTAAATTACCACCGTAGTAGAATACTACTGGATACATACGTATACAAACATTGTAAACGTAACAAAATAGCTTACAAAGAGGCATTCACAATGACTCTTTGGGGTACTTTTTTTGAGATGGGAGATATGAGATCTCCTTTACAATGTATCGTCAGTGACATCTTTAAGGAGGGCGGTTACCGGAGTTAGGAACTTTTCCACTCACCATGGATCATCCCACTTCAGCCACAGTTTTTCCGAGGCTCTGTTGGTGGCGGAATTCTGGGGGAAGGTTCTACACAAGACATAATCACAAATAACATAAGGAACAGGGAGACCACCACGGTTATTCGCCGTTGTTACCCTATTATTAGCATTCCCAAGGTTGTAAAATGCGCGGTGACAACTATCAACGTGGGAAAATATTCAGATTCTAAACAAAGTGAATCAATATCCCAAATCACAAGCATTGGACGATTAAGCCCACGCCCCAAAAACACAGACGCAGGAGAGACCCCAGTGGAAATCAAGGCGATATTTAAAAAAGTCCAACTCTTGGTCCCATTTGTTCTGAGATTGATACTGATAAAGAGCACCACAGAAAGATCCCTGTTGAAATGATCTACATTATTAGGCCCAGTATGATACGTACTGGTTGTAACATGTTTGATTACCCACTCAATACACATGTCTTTGAAGGTAACAGATGAAAACAAGGTCTATTGTTACTCACAATGACACGAGGAGAGCCAAAAATTGTCCATACACGTCAGCATAAAGCAGTCGTGGTAGCTTTCATGTTACGGAGTGGGATGGAGAGAACAAATTTGGAAAAAGCATCCACTAAAATAAGGATGCATGAGTTTTTCAAAGAGAAGCGGATTATGACTCCCCATAGTCAACGAATACCCTATCCTAGGAACGTTGGGCATCATCGGCTGAATGTAGCCCAACTGGAATTCTGGACGGGTTTAGCCTTCTGACCATCCACACAGCGGCTAACACACGAGGTATCAATTTTCTAATTTTTTTTTCCTTTAGAATAATAAGGTAACCACCAGGAGTTCCTCACTTTATCTCTATTCATAAGCTTATTATTGATAACTATAAACCAAGAATCATTGTTTTGATGTTCTAAAATCTACATAAGGATCCAAGTGGTTACCTTATCCTCATACTTAAAAGGATCCAAATCTTCTGTCATGCGAGATAAAGCATCGACAGTCCCATTATGTCTACCAGGCACATGTTGAGTTGGGAACTTGAACCGGGATAATCTCCTCACCCACCTAACTATTCTACATAACTGTTTAGGAACGCCACATCCAAGCAAGGGACATATTATCAGTATACAACTCAAACGCTCTTTGTTCAAAATAATCAGAGACCTTCTCGGCACCAATTTTGCAGGAAATACATTCATTTCATAGGTGTTGTACCTCCTTTCAGCGTCCTAGTAAAGGCTATCGGTCAAACGTCCTCGCACGGCCAATGGGAGAGCACAACACCAAGTTCAACTGAGGAACCATCAATATGAAGTAAAAAAGGCATGGAAAATCTGGCATACGTAACACTTCAGGATATAAAAACTTACATTTTAAAGTTACAAACTATTTCTCCTGATCATCTCCCCAACAAAAACGAACACATTTTTTTATATGGAAAGAGTTAATAGAGGCAACAATTTTAGAAAATGATGGAATAAACTACGTGTAATAAGCACACATCCCAATAAATCGCATCACATCTTTGATAATCCTGAGGGCCGGATAGTATATAATTGTTTTGATACGTTCAGGTTCAATCAACAAGTTTCCAGAAGATGTAATATAACCAAGGTATTTTATTGAAGATTTTACCTAAGAAACTTTCTTCAGATTTACAGTCAAACGAACCTTACGAAGACGGCTTAACACATCTCTACATGAAATAAATGCTCATCCAATGATTCACTGAAAATACAAATGGTATCAAGATAATTTAACACATATTTGAACTTCAATTGAGACAGAACATGATCCAAGACACGACTAAAAGCTTAGCCACCAATGCTACACCATAGCGGATATCTATTAAACTCATAGAGTTGCTAGGACGCCACAAAAGCATTGAACTTCTTCGATAGTGTTAACAAGGCATACTACAGAAAACTAGCGTTAAGATCTAGCAAACTAAATATCTTAGCACTAAGTGCTGGAACGCAGACTCAATGCTAGGCATAGGATAAGGGTCGAACTGGATATTTTTATTTATCTTCCTATAGTCAACAATGAGTCGATGTTCCTCACATTTATCGAGGATTATAAACGCTCAGCTCACATATGGCAAATAAGGGAGGCGGATGACATCCTTAGCTTCAAGATCTTAAATTAAATCTCTAAATATTTTCATTTAAGGGGGGGGGGCAAAGGAGTAAGGATCTGACCTAACTGGTACATTATTTTCTACCACAATTTCATAAAGAATAATGTCACACTTTCCTAGCTTATATGTAATGACATCAGGAAATCTGTTTACAACACGGTGAATAGCATCTTCAATATGTCCAATGAAACTACCAGATGAGGGACTGACGTCATTACACAAACCAATTTTTATGCTCGGGGAGAATGCAAACCAAAGGACTCTCCTTTCTAGGTCGACACTAGCACCAGTTCCCCATGAAAAAACGTTTTGTACCCAGTCGAAGATCGACCCAGTCTCTTCTCCATCTTCTTCTTTAAATATTGTCTACGACAGCCAGTGGATTATGTAGAACTTCTCGGGGTTAATTCATTAATAATGGGGGTGGAGATAGCTTATTAAATAAGTAAAAATGTATTAAATAGATGTTGAATTTTTATTTTAAATAAACATTCAAAGACATTTTGACACACTGGTTACATAATTAAAAGAAAACAAATTACTTAATACATGAAGCTGGATACATTATTAATGTGGTTGTAATTTAGCCACATGGTCTCCATTTTCTCCCACCCATCTCTTCCCAAGATAACATCAAAGGGTAAACTTGGGACACAAAATAAAATCAATTTCCACGAAAATTTCATAAGTTTGATAAAAAAAATGTAATATGTTTTTTAACCCCCATGATGCTATCATTACCAATCACAAATGGCTTCGGACCTACTACTTTCATCTTAACTCTATACTTGTCCAAAATACCATCAAGAAACTTCGAATTAATTAACGAAATACAAGAACCCATATCTAAAACAGCAAGGCCAGAGTTCGAACCAACAATCGGTAGGTAGGGAACATATTGAATTTTCTTCCCACGTGCAACCATACCACAACTCAGGTTACGCGTCACTCGTTTCCTTCAGAGCAATGGCGTTGAAAATGGCCTAGGCGACGACAACGACCAGATCTAACATTAAACCTGTCTAATGGCAACCTAGTATGATTCTTCCCATCACTATGAGTAAAACGAGTAACATATCTCTAGGGCTTACCTTTTTAGCTATCTTAGGTGACCTGGCATAAGTGGGAGAGGGGGAAGCCTTAAGTGAAACATCTACAGGGGGAATTTCTAGGTATTATCTTTCTGCTAATAATGAATCTTCTATACTCGATGCAAGTGAATAAAGTTCACATAAGGTTGAGGGTTTGCATGAAAAGTACAAATGTCTCCGGGTGAAAGTGAAAACATTTTCAATAACAATCTTTACTACTTAAACCTCAGTCAAGCTGAGATCCAGGATGTCCGCTGCTTCAGAAACGGCTATCATGAATAATCTGAAGGATTCTTGGGGAAGTTGGAAGCGACGAAGAAATTCTCTACATAATCTCTCCTTTTCCTTGCTTGTTACTAAAGATTGAAAATACTATCCATAATCGTACTCCAGGGGAGCACTAACTGAATACCTTCAGAAAATAAAATGTGTTAGAAAATCAGACGTTTGCCCTATACACAAGATAAGCAACTATGAGTTTCCTAACTTAAGTTTAGAAACCCTGTTAACTTCCAGCAGGAGTTTGAATAATATCGTACAAGATTGACCATCGCAAATAGGAATTGAAGATAAATAGTTTTCCACTACACTAATCTTGGTCCTTAAGGAGAAGGGTGACCTTACAGGAACATAAACCTCAAGGTGGGGGGGTTGAACTATAGACATCATGATGAGCGGATGACATGGCCTGAGCTTCCTCAGCGGGGTCTTTGGGAGGTCGGTTAGCAACCTCACTAACTTATTCCCTATTACCATCACTCCGTTCCAAACTATCATCCTTACTAGCATCGATATTAAGGGAATCGCTGGACTTATCAAACTGCTCGGACAGCAACGCTTGAAATTGTTCAATTTTGACATCGTTGATTAGAGGAGGGCGGGGGGGACCAGAAATACTTCTATCAGCCAACTCCTCTATTTTATTTTCAGTCCATAGATCTGCGACTTAGAAGAGATGCATCTGGTCGTAGTGGCAGGGTCCATGACAGGCAGCAAATCACGAAACAAAAAAAGAGTTAGTATTGTAAAAAACTAAATAGGTGATTGACTGTTGAGAATAATGAACTGAATATTAAATCAAATAAGGTAGACCAATGCGAAACTTTAATCTCGAGGTATCCGTGGGTGTTATTATTGAAAACACCTTCGTAACACATAAGACAACAGATTACCTGAGGTTTACTTAGAAACCGTGTGACAGACATTGGTTTTGGTGTAGTTCCTTTAAATTTCCGGGATTGGGTGCCAATAGACAATCAGTTTATAAAATTGTCGATTGCTACCTAGCGTTAATGTAATAAGTGCAACAATGACTTTAAAAATAGAAACATTAAAGAAAAATATCTTTAATCACAAAATACTTGGGCATTATGTTTGTGCATGTGTGTGCGTGTGGAAGAGTGGTGATGGGGAGGAACTATGTAATACAGATGATTAATAATAAAAATTAACGCTATTTGTAGTTATTATTTTCAAATGTGCAAAGGTAAGTAAATAATAACCACTCCCACTATGGATATCCATCTAAAAACATTGATAATCATTACATTGATAATAAGTATTAGGCGAAACAAAATATTTAATTACAAAAATGATGATAGAGTCAAAATTAGGTGAAAAATGATTACTTGGATTCCTTTTTTAGGTTCACTAAATTTAAAAGATTTATTTAAAAACTATTTAATAAACAGGTTGCATTATGTAAAGGTAAATGGCTTGAAAAGCAAGTCAATGCATGTAGATACTGGCGTACCACAAGAGAGTGTTCTTGGTCCTACTCTTTTACTAATTTACGCAATGATCTATGCAAACTTCAACTTAATAGTTCACCTAAGCTCTAAGCTGCTCTAAGCTCTATGCAGACGTCATTGTAATACTATACAAATATTGTGGAAATATAAATAACACCATAGTAGATCAATATCTGAGATGGCATATACATGTAGACTATGTTCTAAAAAATATCCCCAATATGAATACTACGAAGATTCTCAGGAATGCCTGTACCTGTGAAAAATACAGTTTATTATTCCCTCATTCCTAGCCATTTGCAATCTCAGTCACATCTGGGGATCAGCTGCAGTAACCATCCTTCAACCTCTTCAAGCAGCCAAAAATAAATCTCTTATGAACCTATATGGCTTTCCTATAATGTATCCAAGCAACATTTTTTTAAATAAAATTAAGTAAGATAACATATCAACATGTAAAACAAATACTCAAAAGCACTCTCAAAAGCAATCTTCGTTTGTGTGCTTCTTTCTTTTATCCAACAGGTTCTTTCACCTGTTCATTACACCGAGCGTCTTTTTTTTTAATTTTCTCACGACCGCAAATCCCTACAACTTTGGCGCACTCAACTACATTCTCTTTTATTCTGTTCAAAGCAATTTCAATTTCAATATCATTAGCAATTATTTCAATCATGCTCTTTAAAAGTTAATTTTTCTTTTAGATTTGGTGTTGAATTCAAGTTCCCAGATGTCCCACCTAGTCTTTATTAGTAATTTTGTTTTTAAACTGGGATATGAAGATACACTTTAAAGCCTCTTACACTAATGGTTCCAACTGATCGGCAATGTAAATAAATAATTAATTAATAAACACACGCATCTCTTTATATAATCTAATAGTAACAATTAGGCCTATTAACGTTTATAAATAAATTGTTTCATTGATCTATATGTTTGAGAAGTTAACCGCCAGGCAGTGCTGCTAATCCAGAAAATGATTTTTTTTACTCAACCAATTGAAACTAATTTTGATCGTCTATCCCGGTCTATCCTATTGCAACATAACCACAAACAAATTAATTTATTATATATGTTTTTGGATGTCATCCAGATTCCAGATATTCATGCCAAACTTTAAGTACTGTACTCATTAGCAATTCTTAATTGTGTTTCATTAACGCCATATATCATCCGTTTAACTATGTCATGCACATTCTTTCTATGCATGAATAATTACTTTTAAAAGTATCTTTGTTGATTAATTAAGGTTAGTGTTTGAAAAGAAATGGA
Source organism: Timema californicum (assembly GCA_902141385.1). Lineage (NCBI taxonomy): Eukaryota > Metazoa > Arthropoda > Insecta > Phasmatodea > Timematidae > Timema > Timema californicum. The sequence continues at coordinate 177,405 of CABFOW010000670.1, forward strand.
TAAATCCAAAATTGAGGATAGGCAAGCGATGCTCCAGTACATAACCGCAATGAACAACCCTGAGCTAGCGAATCAAATATCCGAATTCATCCTGGAGAATTTGATCGACGAGCTGACGCTCGGAATAATCTTTCACGTCCACTTGGAGGTAAAGAAAGGTTACGTCGACGGAATCGAAGTGAGCGATGAATTTGTGGAGGGTACGGACATGGACATCTTTAGTCAGCAGGCGCCGCCCAAGAAGACGCTAGAGTGCGTGTGTCCAAGTTGCAAGCATAGTTTGGCGGCGTCGCGGTTCGCCCCACACCTCGCCAAGTGCATGGGGATGGGCCGCAACAGCTCCCGCATCGCTAGTCGCAGGATTGCCAACAATAGCAAGGAAAACGTGACGTACGGTGGAATGATGAGCGACGACGATGATGACGCGGATTGGACGGCGGGGACAGACCGGCGCCGGAGAAAAAGAGAACGAAACGGTAACCGCAAGCCCAAGATTCAGAAGGTGAGTCGAAATGGAGACACGATGATGGTAGGGGTGGGTGACAGCGTCTCTGTGTCGACGGGGCCCCCTGCTGAGCAGAACGCTAACATGAGCTATGACAACATGACCCATGAAGAGAAGAAGAAACTTCTCACACAAATATGTGGGGTCATTTCTGAGCACACGAGGAAGCTGTGCACCCGTTCTATGCGGTGTCCCCAACACTCAGACGAACAGAGACGTTTGGTACGTACTACTCTGCTCACCCAACCCGACACCGCAGACTTCCTTCATGTGGACGTAGACACCTATGAAGAAGGAGATGGGCAGAGCATGAGAGAGTCCTTGGGACGCAGCTGGGAGCAGGAGCGATCAAACACGTCATCCCCGGCGGACTCTGCGTCCACTTGTTCCTCTTCCTCCAAGAAGAGAGACAAGCTGCCCAAGACAAAAAACAAGAATAATAAGAACCACAAAGGGTCTCCAAACCTCGGTGGTGGTAGCCTTCCTTCGCTCACTGACTGAGTTGACTCGCAACTAGCTATGTGAGGTGCCCAAACCTGGGAGATGGCAACTTTTCATTGTTCAAAGACTAAGCTGGCTCCAACTTGAGCTAGGTACATATGCAAGGTTTCTTCAAATGTCAACTTAATATATGTAATATTAAAAATTAATCTTTTTACGATTATAATTGACAGATTTGCTTTGTCATAAATTATCTAAGAATTATAGTTTCAATGCTATATGCATTGTAAGCGGACATCTTAAGTCATAAAATCCCAAGGTGTAATGTGGTCGGCTGCAGCTGGCTATTTATGTGAGATTTATTCATTGCCGCCTTCACCCAAAATTGAATCTTGGATACATTTGAGTCATAAACTATCACATGTTAGGCTTTGTAATAATTAATTGTAATAATAGAAATCAATGTGAATGAAAATTAATAAAAAATTGGAACTCATAAAAGTCAAAAAGAACAATAGGTAAGATATAAACAATGATATAATAAGTAGCCAATCTGAGATCAATAGACAATTTTAAGAAAATTACACTAAATGTCTCTCAACAATGTCTAAAAAGGTTAAAATAACACATTAAAAATGTGACACATAACATATTAAAATTCATATAGTGATAACAAATGAGTTAAAAGTCAAAAAACTAAATAAGACTTTATAAGAACAAATGAAAAGAGGTTCTAACAGAAAATATGAATAAGAAAAAGAGATGTATTAGATAAAGCAATTGATATTAACAAAATTGAATTCTATTCTTATCTGGTGTTGAATACCCTTGTTCCTTAGTTTGCCGAGTGTAGATCAGCCAATCTCAAATTTTTTATTAATTTTTATTAATTTTCATTCACATTGAATTCTATTATTACACTGACCTTTGGGGCAGTGTGGGAAAGTTGAGATAGGATTTTCCATGTTAATGCTGTACATTTTATTCAGTGAGTTTTGAACATTGAAACAAAAACTATAAATTTTAAAAATAGTCTTACATTTCACAAAATTATTTTTTTGATCGTGAAGGAGTTTTTTTTTGAAGGCACTTGTTTTAAAAATCATTTAAAACTTAGGCTATTTAGTTTATTCAACAAAATGAGCTGTAGGGCTCTTCCTGTCAAGATTTAAAAAATTCATGACACACAGTCTTATCAAGAATAGGAAACATGAAAAGTAGGTATAATCTTAAAACACAGTTCAATGCTGTCCAAGCACAAATAGTGTGTGTGTTTTCGGCATTGGAATAGGTGAACTGTTATCAGCAGGTCTTTTCAAGTCTAGAAACTACCACGAGCCATAGAACCAGAACCTGGCTATAGATGACCACCTATTGTATGACCAAAGCTAGGGTAAACATACCAGTAAATGACCATTTAAGGGGAAAATCCCCTTTTTAATTTTTTTGAGAACACAATATAATAGGTAATAATTGACACTGGACAAGAAATTGTAGCTTATTTATTTCTGAATAGACCCATTTATGTAAAAATTGAATAAATCAATACTGTAGTAAATAAAAAATAATTTATATTTTAGGTCACAATCGTCCAGTAGTTGATCACTACGTTTCAGTAAATGGACAGACACATATCAGTTGTTGACCAGTTACATTTTCCTGCCTATTTTAGCCCCAGTTAATTTTAAAGTAAGAGATTTAAGTCTGAAATACCTCAAATTAAAGTCAAAATATAATTTGAACATCCTAGAGTATAGTTTTATTTAAGTTTTATGAATACTTATAACATTATAGGTTATATAACTTTGTAAATGTACAATGCAATCGAAAGAAAACATAAAAAAGGTAGGCCTGCTCTCTTTACAGTTAACAATGAACTATTTATTTTACTTGACATTAACAAAGAAACATTATATATGCAATTAGGCCTCACTGCTCAGTTAGTGATTACTGTTTGACTACATTTTGTTATAGACTCTATGACATCACTTTGCCTTGAAAATGTATACTTAATTCTATCTCCAGATGTTGATATTTCTGGTGTCTCAAGTTTTTCCAAAATGTAATGATTCTCAACTACACTAACATCATCATTTGTCTTAAATAATAGTCCACCACAATCAATAGGAATTCGACATAAATTCACTTTCACAGTAAAAAAATATCTTGCACAATACAAACATACTTGCGGTTAGACTTTTTTCCAGGGAACAATACCAAAACAAAATTACCATTTTTGAAACACCTTTCTGTAACATTGTTTGTGATTAGTTGTAAGTCCGTCTCATCATCTGTGTCTGAGAGACTAAGAAGACTTTCCCCGCTATCTGTCCATTCTCTCCTCTTCTTCAGTTTCACTGGAAGTATCATGTTTTATCACTTTTCGTTTCTTCTTGGCAGCTACAACTTTTGTCTTTTTCTTTCTGATCTTTCTTTTGTTGTCTTGCCATAACATTATTTCTTTTATTTTATTCTTTCTGTTCTTTCACCTTTCTTTGTCTTCTCATAAGACACCCATTTTTTAGACGTTGTTGCATGTCGAAGTGTTTTATTTTTCTTTTGTTCTGATGATTTTTGAGGAGATTCTGTTGGCCACAATATATGGTCAAGAAATGATGGGCTTCCCTGCTTGTGATTTTGAAGGCGTAGCCACACATTCCAGCTCCTCGTCTGGAGTGTTGCCACTCTTTGTAGAGCAATTATTACTTACCAAATGCTCTTACTGATTAATTATTCTGGTTAAACTGTCATTGTTGCTTTTCTCAACCCTTGTTTCTGCCTGCTCCCCATTACATTTTGTTTGTAGTTTTTTCCAAACATGAAAAAGTTCCTTTGCAGATTCATCACCTTCCAGCCTTTTGCAGATTCATCACCTTCCAGCCTTTAGCAGATGTTCAGCTTTGAATTTGGATGGCTTCAAAGTCATTTGGTCACCAACAATTCTTGTTTCGTGATTCATACATTTTGTATAGTCAATTGCATCAGCATTAAATGGAAAGAATCCACAGTGTTTTGTTTCTTCGAATCAAATACATTTTTCCGATTATTTTTTAATGACCTAAAGGCAGATACATCTGCTGGTTGTAATATGTGCGTATCATTAGACAACAATGCATATAATATATTATTGTTGTCAGCACAAAATTTAGAAACAAGTCAAATGAGACCAATGGCCATCAGTTAAGAATAAGACAGGAAATGTTACATATTTTTTTATCAAAGGATGAAAAGTGTTACACATGTATCCATAAAAAGCCTGTCCGCTCATCCACCCTGATTTTTACCTTCCAACCATCCAATCAGGATTCATATTACAAACTTTGTCTGCCGGTATGATAAGTTCATAAGGATATACAATCATCGGAGGACATATACTGCCTGTTGCATTTATAGTGAGTAATACAGTTATACATCCTTTTTCAGAACCACTTTTTACTTCATACATGTCTTCCACACCTTTAGGAGCGAGAACTAAACCAGTTTTTGGATTGGTTAAAAAACCAGACTCGTCAGAATTAAATATTCTTTCAGGATCATTACATATATCTAGACCATTTTCTTTATCTAAAAATGCATAAAATTCACTGTGCCAGTGTCGGATAGACATTTCAGTAACGTTGGCTCGACCTTGGTTCATGCTTTCAGCATGGCGTTAACGAATATCAGGATTCCTTTTTAAAAAGAAGTTGAACCACTTATCATCGGTGCCCTGTTTCAAGAACAAACTTTGAAACTTTTCACTTTGCATTTTATACATTGCAAGAAGTTTTGTGTTTCAAGAACACATGCATATATGCAAAGTGCAAAGACTGAAATTGAAAAGTTAAATGTGCAAAGAACTTTGCCAGTTTTTTGTGTTTCTTTTTCAAGATCATCATTCAAATGCAAAGTTGTGTTGTTATCTTTTCTAATTTGCATTTGAAATTTAAAATAAGAAATACTAATTGCAGTTAGTTCAAAAGCTACATCTATTACACAACTTGAGTGCTAATGTTGTAGCTGCAGCTGAGATATTATCTCAACAATACAGCCTAGTCGTAATTGTATTTGCAGTAAGTTCAATCAGAAACATCAATTCAAAAAATTGAGTGTTGAAGTGTTTTCTCAACATTTGATGCTATTATTGCTGTGTATGAAAAGTGTTGTTTAAAAAACTGTTGAGAAGAGGAAGAAGATAACAAGAGCTGATAGTTGACAGAGGGAGGTTAGAAATCGATATATTAAGAAAATAATAAATTTTGATGAATATTTTTCAGACTTTCAGTTTAAAGAAAGTTTTTGGTTAGTGCCTGAAATCATGGAATATATTTTACAATTTGTTGGCCCCCATTTGACCAACACATCTGACAGAAGCAAAGCTCTTGATGCCAGACATAGTTCTATTAGCCCTTCATTGGCTCGAAAATGTATCACAAATGCATGGAGTTGGTGCAATGCATGGAATAAGCAAATCTAGTTTCCAGGGTAGTGAGAAAATTTGTTGATGCAATCATTACTACTATGTTTCAAAGTCATGTTAGGTGGCACCAAAGTTTTTAGGGGACGGTGGTTTCCCATGTGTTTCTGGGTGTGTAGATGGTACACTCATCAACATTGATACTCCTACAATACATGAGAAAGTTTACGTTAACCGCAAAGGGAACCATTCTTTAAATGTAATGGTCATATGTGGCCCAAACTATGAATTTTAATGCTAATTGGCCAGAAAGTACCTATGACTCAAGGGTGTAGAATATTTAATGATGGGTGGAGGCCTTTTCCAGGAGCATTTGTTCTGGGAGACAGCACCTATGGTCTTAAAGAATGGCTGATTCCACCAATCAACAGAAATGCTGGCAACAATGTTGAAATAAGATTTAATAGAGCCCACAAAAGAACTAGAAGACTTGTTGAGAATTCAATAGGCATTTTGAAAGAGTGATTTCCGGTTCTGAGCCACATGCCTCCCCATCCTGCTAGTGCAGCCTAGGTGGTCCTAGCTTGTGTAACCTTGCACAATGCTGCTAAACATTTTGCATAAGTTGAACCAGTCTCTTGTGATGGGGTAAATATGGATGATGATGATGATGTTTCATTAGAAGAACACTGTGAGGATCCTTCATCTGGCGATGCAATAAACATACTTAATGGACTTATGCGGCTTTTTTTAGTAGAATTTACAAGACAATATGTAACCTTAGACTATAAGGAAATGAAATGTTATTTGTTCAAGTTTACAACTATTGGTTTAATTCATTAACATTTTTGTAATGTATTATATGTGAGTTTTTTCCTAAAATAATTTTATTTCATGCTGCTTTGATAAAACAATAACAATTTGAACTATTACAAACAACCCTATAATTGGTAAAGAAAATGTATAGACTCGTACAACTTCTCATAGCAACTATATATGTTATTACTTTGCACCAAAACATTAGGCTTACTTGCTATATCAACAAAAATTATACACCATATACATCACTCGTCAATGTCACTTTCCTTATTATAACTATTATCTACTTCAATGACACATGCTGGAGGCAAAATAGTCATAGTGAATTTGGATGGAGGTAAATGTAATTCTGTTTCCAATTTTAGGCACTTTGGCTTCATGTAATATATTTCAACATCTAATAATTCTTCCCTCTTATCTGGCTGCAGTACCATTGGTGGTATTTGTGGTGGAGTGCATATATTGTGGAGTTGCACAGTTGGGGATGGCCCTGCAGAAACCTTATCAACCTCAATGAATGTTTCTGACAGCATTAATCCTTCCTTAGATGGAGATTCTTTTCTGACAATGTCATAAAGCATTTCATCAGATTCATCTGATCCCATTTGAGCTTTGTTATCTCTTTTCCTCTGAAAGAAAAGTCTGTTTAAAGTAACAATTAGTAAATATAAGCAGAACGAATACGCTGCTGCACATTAACTGCTATTCTTTGTCATAATCTCAGAGATAAAAATCAGTGCTCACCCTTTTACCATGTTTTATAGATTTTCTGCCAAATGACATTTTTTATTTCACGGGTTTTGTTGGTGCAACAATAAATAGGCTTTCAAGTCACTCTAACTTCCTTGACACATAGTATGTATCTTGTATGCCTACTAAAAGTAAATATGGTTAATTGTAAAATAGATTTAAAGCTGCAAATGCTATCTTGGGTTTCATTTTCAGGCCTAAACTGTAAGGTATTTACAAACAGAATCGCTGTGACTACATTCTCATGTATCATTTAACAATAAACTACTATATATATCATTGAGTGTTTGTCTAGTTGCTTTATTGTTTAAAGTTTGACCATTATTAAACTAAAGTAGTGTAGAGGTGAATACTTTAATTTAAAAACATATTTTCCCCACAAACAAGGTTAGGTTTGTTGGTATAGGATAGTTTTAAATAATATACGAGTTAATAATTGAGAATTTAATTTTTTTTTATCAATTATAAACACCTTACACCTTCTAAATATTACCCTATTTAATGACATTGGTAACTTTATGTTGATTTATAAAATAAATTAAATATCTTATGGTTATTAATATTAGTATTTTATGTTTCATGCTATTTTATAGTATATATCATTAATGATAATATTTTATTTTGTGCAGTGGTTTAACAAACTAATTTTAGAACATTTTATATGGAATTACCAAAGCACGACATTTCCATAGTCCATATAGATTGTCTGTCTCAGGTGTAGACCCATTCTTTACTCTCACCAACCAAGCCCAAAGATTTAGCTTTAGCTAACACTTCTACCCAAGCAGATTGCTCCTCTCTGGTGGTAATAGAATTACTAAATTTACTAAAAAAATTCCTTTTTACATTTTATTACTTCTATGGCTGCTAGTTTCTTTTTCATGCTTTCAATTCTTTTAGACATAACTGTTTTTAATTCAATAGAAATGAACACAAAATAATATCTGCTAATTTATAGGTAAACTGTACAAAATGCCAAATGCAAAGACTTTTCACTTTGCAATTATATGATAAGTGAAAAGTTTGGTCTTGAAACAGGGCACTGGTAGGCCTAGGCCTAATTTCTTTGTAAAAGTAGGTTATCTTTCCTCATTATTTATTATTTCACCAATTGTCTTTACCAACATTCTTTGTTAAGAGAAATGCCTTTTTTTTCCATTAGCAGCTATCCATCTGCACAAAAGCTCTTCTTCTTGTGTTAAAATTGTCAGGGGTCTCATCTTTCTAGCAATGGGTACTTGATACTTCAACTTGTTTAATCATGTGGAATGGGGAACATTAATAACACTTCTACCCAAGCAGATTGCTCCTCTCTGGTGGTAATAGAATTACTAAATTTACTAAAAAAATTCCTTTTTACATTTTATTACTTCTATGGCTGCTAGTTTCTTTTTCATGCTTTCAATTCTTTTAGACATAACTGTTTTTAATTCAATAGAAATGAACACAAAATAATATCTGCTAATTTATAGGTAAACTGTACAAAATGCCAAATGCAAAGACTTTTCACTTTGCAATTATATGATAAGTGAAAAGTTTGGTCTTGAAACAGGGCACTGGTAGGCCTAGGCCTAATTTCTTTGTAAAAGTAGGTTATCTTTCCTCATTATTTATTATTTCACCAATTGTCTTTACCAACATTCTTTGTTAAGAGAAATGCCTTTTTTTTCCATTAGCAGCTATCCATCTGCACAAAAGCTCTTCTTCTTGTGTTAAAATTGTCAGGGGTCTCATCTTTCTAGCAATGGGTACTTGATACTTCAACTTGTTTAATCATGTGGAATGGGGAACATTACATTTTCTTCCTGCTTCTTTTATTTTTCCTTCATCTCTCAAAATTTCATCGCTTCATTTAACTCATCTTCAGAATATTAAAAAAAAAATGTCTTCTTTTCAAGCTTCTCTGCCATTTTCATCAATATAGAACAGTTTCTGAAAAATAAAATAAATAATTATTAACTAAGGTAGGGCCTAAGCTAAAATCTTAACGTAGGCTATCACAATTTTATACATATCAAATGGAATTTCATGTAGATTTATTTGCTAGTCAAATTAAGGCAGGCTATAACAAAATGAAGGCATTTAGAAAAAGTATGAAAAGATGGCTTTTATTATACTTTTTTGGCTACTTAAATAAACTTCAAAGTAGGCCTTGTTATATGGTTTATTAAATAAATACAAAACAACACGGTTCAGTATCAATAAATGTGTAATGTACAGTATGAGATCACTTGAAAGAATGCCTCTTGTCGAGGTCACAGAACATTATAATAAAGTAATGTAGGTTCAGTGTTACCAACTGTCACATAACAATTATTTTACATCTCTCCTTTATAGACAGGTAAAAATAAAAACAAATTAACATGACCTTATCTAATACATTCACAAATAGTTTGCATTCAATATGCTATACAATTGATACCAAATACAAAACAGGTCGTTATGAACAGATTAAACAGTACAACAGACATAATAAAATCCAATTTACTGACAGTTTTTTAGGAGGACGCACCAGTCTTCCCGACTTAGTAATGACAGCTTTATTAGCCTTATAAGCCTCATTTGAAGCACTAGTCTCTAGACAATACTGTGTTGAATCTTGAATATTATTTATGTTACTGGAGTTAGCACAACTATTGTCACAAACATCATGTTGTTTTTCATTATTCCCATTTTGTTTAAATTTCTTTACATGTATCCTATTCCTTCTATAAATACCATTGGAACTGTCAATTACCAGAGTTATTGGTTGTGGACCTATTTTTATTACTTGACCTCTAGACAATTTTTTTTCAGCTGGATTTTTGTTAAACAAAACTTCATACATTCTAAGATCTGACATACATTTGTCAGTTTTGTTATAATATATTGCCATTCGGTTGTTTCGCTTAGTTATCCAGTCATTATAATAATTTGTATTAACTAGCTTGGGTATCAATTTAGTTTCAACAATAGGTAGTGTTGTACATAACTGTATAGACATTAACAATTGAGAGGGTGAAATGGAACTTATCATTTGGAGTAGTTCTATATTGTAAAAGAGCCAGGTATGGATCTGCATTTGATTCAAGAGTTTTAAAAATCATGTTTTTTAAGTGTTTGGATTGTCCTTTCCACTTGGCCATTAGACTTATGGTACTGTGGACTACTAGTTACATGTTCTATATCCCAAGTTTTAGCAACATTTTTAAAATCACTTGAATTAAACGGTGGCCCATTCATTATCAGAAACCATAACAGCTGGTATACCATGACAAGCAAAAATTAACTAAAGCTCCTGTATTACTATTGGAGTTGTTGAGCCTCTATTAAGTAAAGACATCTCAATATATTTTGAAAAATATTCCACACATACTATATATTTCTTTGCCACTATTTCCATAAAATCAACTCCAACTTTGTTTCAGGGTAACATTTTGACTTCATGTGGCATTAAAGGCTGATACTATTATTATTACTAAATAGTTGACAAGCAGAGCAAGATATGACAATATTTAAAAAAATACCCTTAACCATATTTGGCCAAAATAATAAACTTTTTGCAAACTGTACACTTCTAGCTATCCCAAAATGACCCTCATGAATAATCTTTTAACATTTCTTTTCGCATTGACTGTGGAACAATGACACATTCCTCTTTAAAAATTAGTCCATTTGTTTCATAGATTTCATCAAACAATTTTTGATAGGGTCGAACCTCAACAGGACACGACTCTTTGTTTGAAGGACATCCTATTTGACAAAAATTAGATAAAATTTTTAAGACAAGGTTTTTATCTTGTTTCTTCTCTAAAGGTTTCCAGTCTTTCATGAGACAATGACAGGTTTGAGATTAACAGATTAACGTGTACACTAACATTTTCATCCAACTCAGGAATTGTGTCCACTAGTGGAGCTCAGGATAAAGTACCCAAAATAAACATTCACTTTCCTGGTTGGTAAATTACTTTCTAAGTCATAAGGTTGTAGTCTCAACATTAATCTTTGAAGTCAAGGGGGGACGACGACTTTATAGAGAGATTTGGTAAAAAGAGGAACTAACAGCTTATGGTCAGTGTGTAAAACTACTTTGTGACCATAAATATACTGGTGGAATTTTACACATCCAAAAACAATAGCAAGGGGCTCCCATTCAATGTGTGCATAATTGCTATGGCTTTCTCTAAGTGTAGCAGAAGCATATGCAATTGGATTATTACTGTGAAGAATGACAGCTCTTACTGCACTTTTGATGAATCACAGGACAAAATTAGTTTTTTGGATGGATCAAAATAAGTCAAAACAGGTGCATTTGTAATTATTGTTTTAAGCTTATTGAATTCTTCATCATGACAATGATCCCAATGCCAGACTATTTTTTTCTTAAAGTGTTTCAAGTGCTTAGTTTAATCAGAAAAATCTTTAATATAAGGAGACAATTATGTAAGTATACCTAAATATTGTCTTAAGTCTTGGGTATTGTTGGGTCTAGGCATATTAACAATCGTGACTACTTCGGCTGGATCCAGTAGCATCCCTTTTCTAGTGAATAAGTGACCCATGTAAATGACCTTTTCTTGACAAATTTATGATTTGCTTAAATTAAACTTCAAATTTAGATCTAGCTCTTTCACCAACCTGATTTAAGATATAATCGTGTTGTTCTTGGCTAGATGCATAAATTAACAAATCATCAAAATAAATAATTAAATTAGGAATTCCTTCAAAAAGTTCAATCATAGTTGAGTGAAAAATCTCAGATGCTGAGCTTATTCCAAATGGTAAACGTAAAAACATATAGCAATCAAATGGTGTTATAAATGTACACAATTTTTGAGGATTCCTCCCTCATCAAGAGGGATGGTCCGAAATCCAGAATTGGCATCTAATGTTGAGAAAAATTTAGCATCCTTTAATTGGGCTTTGACAGTATCAAGTGTAGGAAAAGGATAATGTGACCTAAGAATAGCTTTATTCAGGTTACGTGGATCTTAACAAATCCTAAGGTTACTATTCTGTTTTCTAGTTATAACAATACTATTCACCCATGGTGTTGGTTCACTCACTTTAGATATAACACCCAACTGTTCAATGTGTTTGAGTTCCTTCCCTCTCTAGTTAAGTAAATAATTTAAATGGAATCCTTCTGACAGGCTCTACAACTGGATTTATTGATTTATTTATAGATAAATAGCAATACCCGTTTATATTTCTAAAACCCTCAAAAATATCTTTACATTTATTTACAAATACCAAGGACATTGCTCCTAGATTAATAATATCTGGTAATGACTGATTAGGCTCTGTTTGACTCTCAGATATATTTGCAAAAGTAACATTATTAATTCTCTTAACTAGTTTAAATTCCACGCAAGTTTTAAGACTTATAATTTTATTGCAATCCATTTCAATAATATGGAATTTTATAATAATTTCCTTGTCTTTGAGTTTACAATTTAAATCAACTTCACCTCTTACATAAAGTAATTCTTTACTAAATGTCAAGACATGAATAAACATAAGAGTTTAAGTGTTTAAACCGATTACATTAGTCTGAGCTCCTGTGTCCAGAATACAACAAAGACCTCTTCCCTCTATTATAATAGTTATGTCCCATGTTAGTGAATTTACATTTGTAATATTTTCCCGAATATATAATGAACCTAGAAATAGGTCATTGGACTGAAGCAATAAGCTTTTAACTGAAGACTTATTTTTAAAGCATAACTTTGCATATAGTGACCAATTTTATTACAAAAATGACACTTTACCCTTACCGCTGGAAATTTGTTGTGCTGTTCCTGACCACATCGAGTGCTCTTAGACCATCTTGGACTTGACGCGGTGACCTCTTCAGTTGAACCTTTTCCAGTGTTACTACAAAATCTTGATTTGCTGATGAATTACTTGAAGTAAGCTATGACATCTGAAGTTCTAAATTTTCATTGTTTTGGCAAGCTGGACTGCTTTATCTAAAGTAATTTGATCCTCTTTGATTAAGCGTTGTTTTATGTCATTGTAAGAGTAGCTGAGACCACAAGTGAAAATATATTTCACTAAAATTTCTCGTAAATTACCAAATTCACACGACAGAGTGAGATTTGTTAAAGCTGTGACAAAGTCTTCTAGTGTTTCATTTTCTTGCTGACGACAAGTGAAGAATTTGTGACGTTCGAATGAAATATTGGCCTTTGGTGTGAAATATTCATTAAACCTTTGGACTAGTTCATTATATTTCACTTGGTCAATGTCTAGATCGAAAGAATGAAACACTTTGTGGGCATCTGGGCCTAGGTGGCATCAAAGTAAAGCGACCTTGCGCGAGTCATTTTCTTTTTCCAGATTTGTGGCTCGTAAGAATATGGTGAACTGCGTTGACCACTTTTTCCACATATAAGACAAATTCGGACTTTTTAAGTCGATCAGTTGAATCGCTAATGTAGCTGCTAATTTGGGTGACATTGTGGCGTTGGCCATTTTAGAGTTTTAAATTATTCAACAACAAACGCAAACTGACTATTTATGTAGTAACTGACATGATTAATTCTCTTCCATTCTTGACTTCTTAACTCCTGACACCATGTTATATAGTTTATCAAATAAATACAAAACAACACAGTTCAGTATCAATAAATATGTAATGTAGGTTCAGTGTTACCAACTGTCACATAACAGTTATCTTACAGGCCTAGTTCCCCTTTTCTTTATAATTGTATTTCCAACAACAATACTTTAGCATGTTTTAATATGGGGGAAAATAAACTATAGAATTATGAAGAACAAGTTATGTTCCATAATTATAAAACCAATTGTCAATCATCTTGTATCCAGTTATTGACCAGTATGGTCATATACTGGAAAGCATAGAAATATTGGTATAATTTGCAGTGTATGTTGTGAATGGTAACATAATATATTATTTTAAACCTCGAGAACATGAAACAATGTAAAACACCAAATAAGGCAATAGTTGACCATTTTGGTCAACTACTAGACATATTATTCTTAATGATTAGTTGGCCATGTACTTTTTAGGTTAAGAATATTTTTTTAGCATTTACTGTTATACCTATCTTATTAATCAGTTATTTTAGTTTTCAAATCATAAAGGTTCGAAACAATTATCATAAATACAAACTGGATGCAAAGAGATAACAAATTTGGAGCAACTTACCAGGCCTTAATTCATGATCCAAAAATCACATGACTCCTATGCAGCATGAACTTTATAAAATGGCTAACACCACTTCCTCTTCATTAACCTCAGTTGTTTTGTGATTGTTTCCCATAAACAGCTGGGACCAATCAGAATTTATCTAACACTGTGGATAGCCTTATTTTATGACTTTAAAGTCAAGTTGGTCAACTACTGGTATGTTTATCCTATATTAGAGTCAAAGTGTAAACACTTTTATTTTTATCAACAAAACAAAATCAAAAACATCTAGAGATGGCTCTGTAAGTTAAATTTAACACACCCTAAGGATAATCTACCCCAGGACCGATTCTTAAATTCTTATAAAATTGACTTATTTTCCTGTTCCTACTATCTGTCAATTTAGGACCTGTAAGTCGACATTTGAGACATTTACTTGCATGGAGACTGATTTGTAGTTCAAGCCATACCAGTAAGAAACCAATATATATTTGCAGTATGTACACTACAATAGTTATTTTATTATTGTTTGTTTTCTACTTTGAATTTATTCTGAATGTTGCTTCTAATTAGGTCCTATCATCGAGGTTATTTCAAATATTATTGTTTGTGTAATAATTCAAGAATAAATAAATGTGGATCTATTCATCTTTATTATTTATTCCATGTAAGGAAAGTTGTACCCTTTGTTTACCCTGAGGTTGCATGGTTTCATAGCTCCACTACTAGCTAACTCACTCCAAGTTGACCAACATAACATATATAAATCCCTACTATGAAGCATATTACACAACCCCACACACAATAAGGTACTTTGAAAGTCAATGAACTGAATAAGATGAAACAATTTATTAATACAGCTCTGTCAAGCCTAGTTTGACCTGGCAACAAGCTGCCACTGCATAGTGATTATCAATCACTCTCCCAACAAAAATGAATTGTGACCATAAAATCCAGCTTAGTCCAATGCTCTTCCAATGTTCTCTGTAAAATGCACCTTCAACTGTTATGTTTCTATTTAGAAGTATTCGTGCACATTGTAAATTGGGTATGGGCTGAATTGAGTTCCAAATGAGAAAATATAATACAATGTCTCCCTCCTAAGACACTAAAATATAATCTAGGCATACTCTGGTTCACAAGAACTCTCTTGGGAGTAAGTCTTTCCAGGGTTAATAACTATGCTACTCATCGTATCAACAACTGTCACATGATAAAAAAAAAGTTCTAAAGTCCTTTTAACTCACACAGGTAAGGAACAAATTATTATCTTCTGTGAAGCAGAAAACGCTGGTTGCAAATTGAGGTGGGGAACAACCACCAAAACCACCAAACTAATTCATAAATGAAAATATAGCAACTCATTTATTTGGAAAGTAAATTTATTACACATTTCTGTGGCAAATAAATGTATACTAGTGAAAACTGACTGTAAATTATCTTTAGAATAACATACTTGTTACCCTTATCGGTGAACAAGCGGAATAAACGTCAAGCACTCGTGGTCCAGTTTCATGGCGATATGAAGGCTTGGGCTCAAATTTTGGTTGGGTGTTCTATGGGTGATTTTACTAAATGGTTTTCCATTCTCCCTCAATAAAAATTCGGGTAAATTCCCACTGAATTCTTGCTTCCTTATTTCTAACACAGTAGTGCACTTAAATATGGATAGCCTGAATGGGTAGTAAGACGAGATTTGAAAAATAAATTAGTTGTGACCTCTAAACCAAGTATTCTCAATCTTTCTAGGCTCGCAGAGCCCTTATGATGGGGATTAGAATCTTTGGCACCCTTGTAAGAATTTTCATAACCGTTTTCTTTTTCACATTTTTTATCCGATAGTAGCATTGTAAACTGTTTAAAAAATAATTGTATTTATTCTTTTACTGGGTTAATTGAAAGATATAAATAACAAAAACACTGAATGAAATACATAAATACAGTTAGAGGGTATTTAGAAATCAATAAACCAGCACATTAACCCACCACAATGCGATATCACTAAATAATACCATTAAAAACAAATAATATGTGGGAATTAAAAGGGAAACAATTATTGTCTCCCATCGTGTGCCGTGGCACATGCAAAGAAACACTAAAAGACAAAATTTTCTTCTATTTCTTTATTTTCATTATTTTGTGGTAATATATTTTCCTTTGATTTTCCCCCTAAAAATCTCGTGGTTGAGAATTCCTGCTCTAAATGGACTAAAGGTGTTCACTGAGTCAACACAATATTTTATTTAATTACTGCTTTATATATATATTATATATATAATATATAAATATATATATATATAAAAGCAGTAATTGCTAGTGCTCATTGCAGATATTGCTATTTAAAACTCGTAAGAGACTTTATTGCTAGTGACAAAGTCAGGGTTTGAATCCCAGCAGTAGTAAAGCGTAACAATTTTAAAGGTGTTACTAGATACCTGTGCCTATTTAGGTGATATCAGCGCTATGCTATAAGATTATTTCAATGCTGATGTTAATGTTTTCTTTCGTAGTAAGGTTTATATCTTAAGTTGTTTTATTTTAAAATGTTCTTTATTCCATTTGATTTCAGAACAGATTGTCCTCCTTTTTCATATTTGAATCTGGTAACCCTAACTGGAGAATTTTCGCCAGTATGCAAGAACAAATTTGAGTGGGCCATTAGTGTGAGTGGAATGGTAGTGGCATTGATTTTCTTGCCAAACACGATAATTTGTCCAAGAAATGATATCATGAATGGTGTATAAGTGCAGTCCAGAGCACACTACTGGCACACTCACATAATTGTTTTCACTACTAATCAATCCATTCTATTGTAAAACTTTTGGAAATAATACAATTTGTTTGCAGGTTAGCATTTTGTTTGCTATAAGTTACACTTTGTTGTGTAAACAATATTTTGGCAGGAGCAAACTATATATGGTGCTTTTCAGATTTAAATAAGTGTATAATATTGCTAGTCAATAATTTATACATGACTAGACTTTAACAGCATTTAACTACCTGCATTTGTTAGGTTAAGATTAGTTACAAATAATATATTATGTTGGTTAAAAATAGCTTAGAATATTCGCAAATGCCCCTAATGTGACAGGAGCTACGAGTTAAATTAAGAGGAAACATGCCAGCATTTACCCCCAAAAAATATATAAAATTATACGTTAGTGACACCACCCCTAGTGCACGCTGTCATAATTTGAACTGACCAGTTGGCTGAAATTAGTACAATAGAACAGAGTTAGCCCTATCAATAATTAAGATTAGTTTAAATTATATTGTTAAGGTAATAGATGATGATTAAAAAAAAAAGATTTAACTTTGAAAAGAGCCTATTGTGATCTGAGTGGTTCTTACACCAGCCACCCCAATTTAAATTTTCTAGCACATCGATAAGTAGTTATTTCCTCTAGTTTTGGTAATTAAATAAAACCCTCAATTTATAAGCCCCCACTTTTAAAGATAACATATTTAATAGTCTGTATTCCTCAAAAGTTATTTTATATTTCTTCCAGAATTCCATTTTAAAATTTAAAATGTTCAGACCTTTATGATTATTTGAAATAGTCCATAAACTCACTTCAGTTCTCTACCACAGAGATGTAGTTATGTCCTAGCCTAGTAAAGACAATGTGCTGGCGGCCGGGGTTCAATCCTCGATCCCGGCAAAGATTTATCTGATTACCAAACCCTTCCTTCACCTCTGACAAGACATCTTGTGAATGTGAGGAATGCCAGGCCTCCACCGTGGTTCGGATCCCACGTTAAACTGTAGGTCCTCCATTTCATTTCACAATCACCCTATCATTTCACATTAGCGTTAAGTGCGTATAACCCGAACGGGTAGTAAGACGCGGTGCTAATAATAATAATAGTTAAGACAAATTTGACCCCTCACCAGTAGTCATTTCTCCAATTTGTTCTATTTTTATTTTATTATCTATAGGAGTCGTCCTACCTGCTTGCCAAATTTAAATGTTATACCACACCTAAAAGTGATTTTTATAAAATCCTTTTCCTGCACCTTTTCCCCCCATATATTCCAGGATCCCATTTAAAATTGTGATATTCTTCTGGTTATTTTAAGTGGCCCCTTATCTTCCTTCCAAATTTAAGTTTTCTACCACATTGAAAATAAATGGTTTCTATTAATTTTAGAAATTTTAAGTGCCTTCAACCCCTTTCCCCAAATGTACATTTACCACTAAGAAATATAATTTTAGACTGGTTTGGATATCTGGAGTGATACTTCTGTCTGCCAAATTTAAATTTTCTACTATACTTGATTTTTTTTTATATATAAAACCCACCCCTATATATCCTGGAGACCCATTTTAAAATGGTTAGACTTTTATGTAATTTACAGTAGTATCTTTCTTTACTTCCCTGCCAAATTTCAGTTTTATAATACATTGATAAGAGTTGTAGTTTTGTAAATTTTTTACCCTGCCCGCCCTCCTCCCAAACTGATTTTCAAAATCACCCTGAGGAAGTTTAGATTCTAAGATTAATTTGTTTATCTAAAGTTTTTCTCTACCTGTTTGCCAAATTATTACATTCTTCCTCATTTCAAAAGTATTTTAACTATAGATTCTCTCCCTCCATTTTACAGAATTCCATTACAAAATTTAAAATTTCAGTTCTCTACTATAGAGGTAGGTTAATGTATTAGTTTTGAAAATGTTGACTCCTGTCACCTCACCAGTTCTTCAACTCCCACTATAATCTTTAAATTTTAAGATTCAATGGGTTTTCTTCAGGAGTCCTTATATCGGCTTGCCAAATTTAAATTTTCCATCGCACCTAAAAGTTTTTTTTTCTTCTTTTTATAATCTCCTTTACCTATTTCACAAGGTCCTATTTAAAATGTAATATTTTTATAGACTTTAATGTTTGATTGGCGTGGTCTCTTTATTTTCCTTCTGAATTGTCTAACACATTGGGAAATAGTTTATTCTATTAGTTTTGGAAATTTTAAACCTCTTGCCCCAACATCCATTTTTATAGTTACCATTTAGAAATTTAAATTTTTAATACTTATTAGGTTATCTCGAGTAGTCCTTAAACTTGACTCCAAAACTTAAATTTTCTACCGAACCCAAAAGTTTTGTTTCTGTTTATACCCCCTCCTCTATTTCCTGGGACCCCACTTATAAATTTTGAGTTTTAAGAATTGTATGACTATTT
>CABFOW010000670.1:196895-225195 GCA_902141385.1 Timema californicum
CCCCCCGAGCACCATTTTTAGATGTTTCTGGTTATATGATGTAATCCCTATATCTTCCCGCAAAATTTCAGCTTTCTGGCTTAAAGTTCCTAATCTTTTTCTGAATGCACACACACACTTTCTCTAATTTATATATATAAATTAGAGAATGTGCGTGTGTATTGATATATATATATATAAAGTCGACTTAAGTACCCATTAAAGTTATATTCATATATTAATTTTGCTAATTCACTCTAACAATTTTGATTAAATTTGATATCTAGTCATTGTTTATTATCATAAACATGATGGCGATTCTCATTTTCTCATGAAAATGACTTTGATGATACTTCACATAAGGGAAATTTTCTGATTTTAATCATTTTTCTGCAACTATTTTGGTTACAAAATATCTTATCATTAAGTTGTAGTACTATTAAAAATACCATTCTTTTAATAATTTTTAATTCAGGTCTTTGAAAATGAACTTAAATCTCATGCTCTTTGGTGGATGAATATATTTCTCTTTTTACAATTTTTCTATAAGTGATCCTCGTTCCTAATGTCATAGAGTGAGTAAATAACAGTGTATATGATTTCATTTATGATCATTGATGTAGTCTTTCTACAACAATGCATATACCTATTATTACATTTCACAAATCTTACAAGTTTTTAGTAATGCCTTTATTAAGATAAAAGCTAGATTAAGTCTGTGCAGTCCACCGTACCATTTATTTATTATAACAAATGGTTTGCATTATAATTGCAAATAAACATTTGAGGATACCATTGTTCCTGGCCCTTAAAGACACTCCTGGACCTATTCAAATAATTGACTAAAAAAAGATATTTAAAGTTAAATGTTTTATCACTAAGTTTACAGATAAGTAACTTGTCCTATTTAAATAAACGATAAAAAAATTAAATCAAAAGTAAAATTTTTTGTCAAACCATTTTTATTAATACTTTTCAATCAAATCATCCAAATGATGCGTTTGCCCTTTAGTCAAGTATGAATAAACCTTAAATAAGAACATTTTTCTAAACTATAAAACCTGTTTTTAAGGGGGCCACCTACTAATCATCAACATTAAACGTTTTCAGACTATGGCCGGGTCAGTTTAGTAGCCTCCAACTTCCCCTAACCTATTATCCACCTACTATTGACAAAACACTTTACATACACTCAGTTGTCCTTAAATATTAAAGCAATTGTTGGTTATTTCAAAATAAGGCTTGCACCAACATGAAGGTGGTGAAATGTAGTTAGCAGGTCTTCATGCTTTTAACAACCATTAACACATATTGTTCCAGTTTTGTGATTAAGGTTAAGGGGAAAGAACTAACTCAGGTCTTTCTTAAATAAATGCAGCCATTTGTTATGACCAAAAAAGGTTTTTGAGGATATTTAAGCAGGGGAGAGGAGGAGGGGGGGGCAGAAGGTATAATTTTTGAATTTCAATCATTTACTTTTGCTCAGATGTATTACAGAGAGAGGTTTTATTTCTTAAAGTAGGTGGCACCCTTAAATGTTGTAATTCTAAACTAAACTTAGCATACAAAGCTAATTGAATATTATAACCAGCAATTATTGAACCTATTGATATAATGATATTGAAGTTCCAGAGAAGCGGAAAATCAAGGAATGTAGTCGTCCTCTACTTTAAGTGGACTTTGGCGATTGTTAATCATTTCAACGAAGACATCTAAATGCTTAGGCACCTCACTTTAAACTTTTCAGATAGCAAATTACAGCTCAACACAAAAACCATTACGTCTACTTATTTGACAAATTTAAGTTATTTATCAAGCGATTGTCTTTTTTTTAATAACGTATGAGCAGTTTAAAATAGGACTTTTCGTGCAGAAGAGGCTAACCAGCAGAACTAACGTTAATCTTTCATCACAATGATGTAGGTCAAGTTCATACCATAGTAAATGTTTTTTTGAGTTGTCACCAAAGCTGCCACCTCTCAAAGGGAAAAAAACTAGTAAATATATTCCCAACTAGCAAAGATTATTAGAACTATCTGATTACACTATTCTTGTTGATTCTTACCAGTTAAGGTACAAACATATCGGTTGGTTTTCTTAAAGGATCCATTCTTCTTCATTTAAAAATGAGAAAAAACCATTTGCTCTATGAACATAGCCTACATTGTTACATATTATATGCACTTTACATACAATTAGATGTCATGCATGGCAGAAAACAAACGTTCAAATATTAATGTTGATACTTAATTATTTTTATAGGAACCACTAAAAAAACTAAGAAACGGTGAAATAGAAAAGTAGTTACATTTTTGTACATTTTACAATACATTTGGGAGAATTTGGCAGTTATATGTCACACAAAGAACTCCAACACTTAAGTCAAAGTGTTTGATCAACATACGCCCTGGTCTAATATTATTTACAACGCTTGAAGACCAGCTCGAGTATATTATAAGCAAACAAGTCATACTGTTAAATAAGCGACATATGTACCCTCCTAAGTTCAGCTAATAATGTGTCAATGTTATTCTTCCAAGTGAATGTTAGGGTTCTGGTGCGTTGAAATGTGGAGGGAGAAAAGCGGTCTAGTGAAGGTCAAGAGAAAAGGGAGGGTGGGTGGTGCCTTACTATATAAATAATATAATCATAAGAAATATAAATTTAAAAATGTTATGTATATAAATTATTTTTTCAACACACCATTTATATTACATACATTAAGTACTATAACTAAAATTATATTTTAAAATGTGAGGAAAATATTAGACTAAACTAATCAATAGGGAATTAAATATATTTGGTTAAAACTAATCAGTAGGTTGGAAAATTGTCTTGTGAAAATGTATAAAAAATTTCATACCGAGTTAATCAAGTTGTTATTAATACATGTGATTCATTTATAAGATTTGACAGATCAGCATTAGTTGGGGTTGGAATGTATACATCAGCACAGTATGACAACACATTAAGGATTGGTTTCACAACTCTTCAAAGTACTCGAAATATTTTGAGGACCAAAATTAAATCTATTTTTTTCCAAAATTCAGACCAGAATTTGTCCAGGAGCTATTATTCTATTCTACTTGTGATTTAGCAGAATAATAATTATATAAAATACCTAACACCAGAAACCAAAACATTAATTCACCTCTTAACTGAATGAATTAATGTTATGAAATTAATTCATAAGAGAATGGTGCATCAAAACTTTTTAGAGAAAAACTATTATTTTTCCTCAACTTTATTAATTTTAATTGTATTTTAATTCCAAAGAGTATTTTTACTATTTTTGTAATTTACTTCAAAGGCTGTTTTAACTGATGAAATTTGATTTTAATACGATCACATGAATAGTTCTCTAAGCTATTAAATAAATATTAATAGTATTAAATACATTAAAATTACATTTTTTAAGTAACAGTTTATTTTTATTTATCTACTTTACATCCTATATTAAAGATTTTAAATTTATTTCAAATGTATAATGGATTAGTTCTGAGCCGATGTGTGTTTGATTTTTACCTTTTAAAATAGCTTTGGCACAACATCATGGTGTCCACTAACTTTAATCGTCACTTTGCTTAAGACATTGTTCCACTTTTGTGTGGGTTATATATTTGACATTAATGCGCAAGTAATTATAGTGGTCATTTCAAATGGTCTGGTGGTCAGAGTTCCTGGCTAAAGATCCAAAGGGCCCAGGTTTAATCCTAGGCACTTCCAGAATTTTTATGTAAAGCAGTGGATCTGGAACGGGAACAAACTCAGCTCGGGAATACAAATGAGGAGCTACTTGAATAAATTGGTAGCGCTTCCAGTCTAGGAAACAGAGATTAATGTCTGGAGGGTTTGTTGTGTCAACCACATGACACCCTCCATCTGTTAATGTTAGCATTATTGCTAGCTCTGAATAGCTCAATCACAATCTCCCACCATGGAGGTTTTAAAAAATAATTTAACAAGTTCTTAGACCCAAACAAAGACCATTCATTACCACCTCCATCAATCTTTATTTTCTTATTTATTTATTTATTTAAAGTATTTAACGTGAATTTTTTTAACCAACTGATTATATCAGCACATGACTTATCAACTAAATTAAATCTGGTATAGACACAAAACCCAGCCCCTGGTCATTAATTCATCACTGTGAAAGGGTAAACCCAGATTTCACTAATGATAAATTTTTCGGCCGTGCTGGAAATAAAAACTCGGGACCCTTAACTTAGTAGACAAACATGCTACCGAGTGAGCTGAGGTATCATACAATTGTTATGTTCACAACTTGAAATTGCATTGGCATGGGCATTGTTGCCTTTACCTTTAAAAAGATAACAGGTCATGCAAATAAAGATAATGAAGCTCACCTCACCTGGTCAGGTACCTACAAGGTGGCCACTCAAACTTTAGAATAAATTCAAGCATAATTCCCAGTTTTCCTGAAGGAATTTCTTCCAGTTATGAGACTTTGAACAAATGATTTTGAATGAAAATAGATTGTAAAAACTGTGTCGAACACGTCACCAAATTTTAGTACTTGAGAAATTATTGTGTAAATATTTCTACTCAATGGCTATGTCAGTAGACTATTGGAATCCTCAATCCAAAAGGTGGTCTGGGGACTCAATGCTGAAAAAGTTTGAAAATGTAATGCCCCTAGAAGCTATTTTGAAAGATCCGCATATGTTTTTTTAATTTTCTTTTAGTTAGACTCTCTCCAAGATATTTGGAGTGATCTTTCCACATACATGTTTGAAATTTGAATACACATATTTAGAGCGATTCTTGGCTGGATTTTTTTATTTTAAAACAAAATAATTATTCTAGAATATATTTTAAGTGGTTTTCCCCTGACAATTTTTTTTTAATGTCTATAAAAGTTATTTAGAGTGCTCCTTACCTTTAAATTTCTGATGGCATAAATCAAGCTCTTTTCCCAAGTTTTTGCTTGATGCACAAAATTCAAGCATTGTTCTAGGTCTTCTCGAACAGTGGCCACCCTGATATTTAAGTTAGGGCAATTAAGGAAAAAAAAGAGGGAATTTTATTGAGTTAAAAATTTGTTTATTTTTATTGGTTAAGTGTAAACATTTGTCAGTTGTTCATAGTCTATATTTATAATATTATTTATTTACACAAGTCCAAAATGTCCGGGCCATCCACATTTAATTATGCCAGTAAGGTAGGAACGAAGAAGATACATTTAGAGGGAATATATTGGGTTTGATGTGGAGGGAGAGTGGAAAACCATTTAATTAAAATAACTCTGTACACACAGCTGAGATTAACAGCCTGACCACACCATCACAGTTAAACAATTTTTATAAATACATATATGTTTATTGAACTAAATATGTATCAATGCTATATATTATTCTTTTTAAGAATAGTGTCAAAACTCACATTTGTGTTCGGAGCTTTTTCCTAAAAGATTTCGCCATTTTACCTCAATGCAAATGCAGTTGCATTTCCTCTAAAATCCTACCTTATCCATCCCTATTCCTGAGTTAGGGTCAAGAACGTTGGCATTTATTAACAAATAATTTACATTATGTGTTATATTTTTGTTTGAGTTACTCATAGTATATTTTTGGATTTAATAGGGAAAACAAGTTTTCGATAATATGATACTTTTGTTTAAAACAATTTGGAAAAATGTGTGCTTAACGTTGTAGGTACCTAATAACACTTTTAAAATGGTTAGAGCTTGTTACTGATGGGATTCAAACCACATCATCTTTGTCACTACTAATCCAATGTCTTGTTGATTTAAAATAACATCCGCAATATGATCCGGGCAGAAAAATGTGTTTTTTCACAATCTCATTGATGTTAATGTTTATGACCAAGACAATACCAAATCTCAGTTTGGTAATGCTTCTATTGACAAAACAAAATTTCTTGGTTTCAACTAATGAACTGAGAATTTTACGCCAATTTTAAAATAGCATAACCATTTCTGAGTTAGATTTTAACAAATATGGTTTTGTTGTGAATGGATATGAACAAATTTTGTTAAAATTATGGACATTAATAATTATTGATTAGATATAATTATATAATAGTTAGGATTTAATTACTGATATGTAAAACTAAACAAATTAGTGTCATAATATAACATTTAATAAGTTGCCAACACCACTATTCTTTTATATATTATTTAAAGCTAATATTGTGTATCTGTAACTATGTATCCTGTATTATTATTAATTCTTAAGGATATTTTAGAAGTATATATTTATGAGTAAAAGAAAAAAGGAACAAGGTATACAACCCTGTACATATATACTTCATTGTTTTTGTAGGCCTTTTATGAAAACATAAGTTTAAGTATATAATGAGACATTGTCAAAGTAAACACAAATTCCATTAAAAATAGAACTAAATAGTAAATATATTACATCATATTATAGCCCATGTAGGATTACATAAACTAAACTATCAGCTGTTATATCAAATCCATTCCAACCACTATTTACATTTACAAAACACAGCTCAAACGACATTTTCACCCTTCATCTTGGTCAGAACCACTTTGTCAATAACCCTCAATGCCAAGATGTAACAAGTTTGTTTTTGCACTGTTGTGTAAGTTGTGAGAAAGCTATAATTGAGTGGAAATGTACCCACATTTGTGTAAAGTGAGTGTGGGAAACTACCCAGTAAAATCACCCGCAAAACACCCAGCCAAGATTCAAGCCCAAACTTTCCTGTCACTAGGAAACCGGACTAAGTGAGCTCGACATTTAATCCATGTGCTTACCAAGGTTGTTAACAAGTATGTTATTCTAAAAATTATTTGCATAGTAAGTGTTGTGAATGTATTGGCAACACTGGAACTGGTGCAGACAAAAAGTATGAAGGTTATATATGTCATTCAGTGCTGAGGTTCAAGCTGGTGAATAAACTAATTATTACTTACATGTGTATATAGGAGTTGTTAACCACACATATAGTATGTATACCTTAACATTGTAACTAGTACACAAGTTTTCACTATTGTATATTTTTATGTCATAGTTAAACTTAATCCTATAAATAAATTAAAATTGTTATATTTTTAATTATGAAATCATTTGGTGGAATGAGTAAAGTAAAACCTATTTATATAAACTATGTTATTAATCTCTATTTTTATAGCTTTCAAAAGAGGGAAAAAACACATCAAGTGTCTCCAGCTGATCCTTTCTGTTTTTATTGCAGTTTTTGGCTGTTAAATAATCTTAAAAACAAAACTCGTGTATGGCCTACAGGGTGAATAATAGACCTGTGTTATCCTTGTCAATGAACAATTCATTTGCTTTTGCCTCCTTCCTACTGACCCTTACTGCCACTCTAATCTACGAGAATAAAAGGAATATTTCCTAGCATTGCTAGGTTAATCTATTAAAAGTTGTGCATTTTGTTGAAAAGTGACTCAGTACATATTTATTGACACGAGGCTGTATCTGAACTGAGGAGCGACATAGATCCTACCATATTTACTGATTTTAAAATCAATTTGGCCTATGACCCATTTATAGCGTGCATGATTCCTCTAGCAAGAAATGTGTGAGCATTAAACTGATATTTCTATTTTCTATAGAAAATTAGAATAAATGTGAATAAAATCAGAATGAAAAGAAATTATGTCAATGTCTAGAAGTTAAACTCTTATATTTATTATGATTCAAGTTCAGGATTTGTGATTAAAATGAAGACTCTAATTCGAATAAAATAGATTCAACCCATCATTACAAAGAAAAGAAGCGTAATTTATATTGAAATAGTTTTATTTTTTCTTAGCTCTTGTTGTTAAAGACACATTTTTCAGCATACAGATTGCAGAGTTGTAATTTTCAAAACTTTACACCCCCTAATATATCTTTTAACGTAACTTAACATATGCGTTGTGGGAAAATAAATAATAACATTATAGCCCATCAATAATCAGAAACATTGGATTATATGACCACAGTATCTTTTAATTTTTGATTTTCCGCAGCAACAAGAATTATTTTTAAATTCATTTTACAACTTAGACGTGTATTGATTTTTCCGATTTATAATATTAGTCCAAACATTAGTCTTCACATTTCAATTAAAAGTTAAATGTATAATAAGACAATGTAGAAACACAGCACATTAGTCTAAAAGTGATTATGAAGGAAGCCAACCTGAAAGGATAGTGAGGCTATGCCTATGCCTAGATAGGGACAAACACTCCTATCTTCATTTCTTCTTGTACTTTTCACACTTTCAACTTCTTTATACTTTCACATTCACACATTGTTTTTGAATGTTCCAAATTATTCCTTTTTCAAAGACACATAAAACACAAAGAGAGATATATGGGACTACATGCTTTAAGAATTTGAAAATAAAGAAGTTAGAAGTTTGAAAAGTGTAAGAATAAATTAATAAAGTGTGTTTGTCCGCACTTATCCTTAGGTGTCCATCATCCCTTACTTTGCATAGATAACCTATACAGTGTTTGTACACTGTCTTAGTGTACATTTCTAAGCCATTAGGCAATAATTCAGTTTATTATTGATTGAAAATTTAAAATATAATTTGATGATAAAATTAAAATCTTGGCCATAACGAAATCAAATTTTACATTTTCAAATAGGTTTAATGTTGAGGTAGAGAGAAATAACATTTTTACAGAGGCTCGAAAAATACAATAAAGTCTCTGGTTTGAATTCAGTTTAGAATTTGAAAAATTAATATACACATTTCAATCATACACAATATTTTAAAATAAAATAAATATGTACAATAAATTATTTTCTTTATTTTAAAATTGTGAATTTTCCAGATGAAAACTAAATTATGATTTGTTTAGAAAGTGTTTAATAAAGTCTTCAAGTGAAGTGATATAAAACAAAATAAAAATTTTATGTCCTTAGGCACGTCACCACTTGAACGTCCCAGCCACATGCGTGCCATACTTACACTACACACCAAACAGACATCATGCCTTCACCACACCGCACGCTCGCCCTCTCAGTGGACCTTAAGGTGCTTAAGGTGATGGGGGATTTGAGAAAAGGCCAGTGATTTTGTAGTTTATATAAATAAATATTTCTTTGTCCAAAATAAATAAAATACTGGTTCAGTAGCAACTTTTAGCTTAATTCTATTCTATTCAACATTTGTTCAATATCTGTAAAGAGTGTCCTGGAATTTAATGACAACTTTTTCTCTTCATTTAAAAAGTTTGTCATCTGATGTCGCTATGCTTATGACAGATATTCAACAACTGTTGATATCACCGTGAGAAGAAAATTAAACTAAACGTTACTATTGGAGCAATATTTTATTTATTTTGGCAAAAAAAAATGTTTTACTATTCAAACTGTAAAAACCATGACATTTTCTAGTGTTCTCTACATCCCCACCTTAATTACTGTAAGTATGTTTTGTATAAATTAATTTTTATGAGTGAGTAAAAATATATCCAAGTATATCCCAATGGTTATAAGCTGTTTAAGGAAAATCTTTTTTCAATTTTTGAAAAATGAAAAATGGCACCAAATGGTCGTATTAAATTAAACAATGATTAATTAAAAGTGATTGAATAAAAAGTAATTGTACTTTTTAATAATTATTTATACACAATAAAAAATAACATATTTGAACTAGCCTGAGTTAATAAAAGGCCACATTTTCTTATCCATAAGAACGGCCAAGACTGATTTTCTCAACTGAGGTATGCCTGTTTTATCTCTTACATTTAAGTTACTTATAACTCTTAATAAAAATGCCAATTACGTTTTTTCAAAGTTGTGTTAAGGTATCAGGAAAGTAGTTAGTAAAATACTCAATAAAGGTAGCTGAATTCCTCCCCACCTATAGTTGTTATTCATGTTCATAAAACACAAGATGTAAGTCATGTGACCTATGACAATGGATGCTTTTACCAAATAAAAAATGTAGTATAGATGTTTGTTGATACGAATGTGTATGTGTTTAAGGTTTATTTTGTACAAACTAGTTTTTTTATAAGTCACTTGTCATTATTTTGCATTACAATTTTGTTTACTTAAATATATTCAGGGGTAAATATTACCCTCAACTATATAAAGTGTTTTGGTATTTAAGGGTGCATAGGCTCGATTGTGTGTATGTAATCATAAAATGAAATAGAATTGACTTAAGTTTTGGGTAGCAGTCTAATAAATTAGGAAAAAAGTTAATTCAACTTTAATAAATCAATAAACTTGTTAATAAATTTGAAATACAACAATAACATTGATAGTTATTAACTCTTAATTTGTATGTATGTTAATTTTTTCACAATTTAATCCAAGAAATAATTTGCCCAGCTTGTGTTTCAGAAACGTAAATTTTCCCCAACATCAGTAGCCAGCTGTCATAGATCAAAACTAAAAAAAATTTATTGAGTGACTTTTTAAAATGTCTGACTTTTCCAGGATTTCCAGCTAGCACTGTCTGTAAAAGAACTAAATGAACTAACAACATAAACATATCTATTGAATAAATTATTAAGTTGACGTTTAAAACTAATTGGATCGTTATAGAAAAATCTTTTCTGTCAGATTAAAAACAATAGTTGGATATTTACAAAAATAACTTATTAAAATATTTCTGAATTTGCTTTAGTGTATTCATTATTTAAGATGTGTGTTTCACATCTATCCACTTTGACAAATGGTGGATACTATTTATTATATCTGTGAAGATAAATATCTCCTTTTGTTGAATTTAACTAATATGCAGTTATTTTTGTACACACGCTAAAAATTATTTTTCGTGACAATCTGAATAAAACTCATTTTGTCTATAAGCATAACACCAGACTTTTGACACTGTGACGCAATTGGTAAATTGAACATAAGACTGTTTGAAACATTTATTTTCCTGGGATAGCTTGTCTCAATGTAAAGTGAATAGAAGGTAGCTGCTTAATGACTGAGCTTCTGCTGTCACTCAGTACACAAGCGATATGGACGACAAACTAATTGTTAAAAATCATGTCACATTTTGGAACTTCATATTTCCTACAGGTGGCACTACTCTTTTTACATTGGTTTACCTTCCCAATTAAATTTTATTTTTTCCCACCAGTAAACATTATTGGGTTATTGACACCAGAGTTAAGATGATTAGGGTATATTATCAACCTCCTATCCCCATTTGATTATGGTTCAGAATTCTAATCCAGGAAACTTGAGAGAGGTTGCAAACCAATGGTTCAGCTATAGTAGGATTTTAGTGGTAAACCTGATAATAATTTGTACCTCTAAATAATGCATGATTCACCTTTAACCAAAGATGTAGCCCCTTCAAATTCATTTGTTGGTGACACCCATCTACCTCATTGTGATGAAAGACCCTCTGAGAGCAACAATAACACAAGTCTCCTCAGTTATATGAGGGTGTCCTAGACCGTGACCTGGAGTTGCTGTAGCTGCGCCTGACAGGAGAATAAGTGGGGGATCCCCTACGTCTTGGGGAGTAACTGCGGCTGCGGGATCTGGCACTGGACCGCCCCCCACCTCCACTCCCACCCCCCATGTAGTCCTCTTTCACACGGACGTAGGTCACCTCGCCCTCATGGGAGCGGAACCTAGAGTCGTCCAATTTCTTTACCGCATACTTCATGTCCTCGTAGCGGAGAAACTCAACGACACCTGTCCCGTCCTTGAACACATCAGCGAAGCAGACATCGCCCGCCTCGCGCATGTGGTCCTTGAGGTCTTGCCAGCTACCAGAGGGGGGAAGACCCGTCACCAGAACTCTATATTGGGACCTGCGAGCTGGAGGACCTCTGCCACGGCTGCCTCGGTCACTGCCAGTAGCTGAAACAGTCACACAGGGAGCGATTAGATTCTATGGATTTCCAAAATTATCATAAAACAGATGTTCTCAAATTGTTTGATCCCCGGAGCTCTTTACACTCCTAAAATTATTGCAAGGCCCCATAAAGATTTTGTCAATGTAGATTATATATATCAACCTTTATCACATTAGAATTTAAAACTGTAAGAAATATTGTAAATATATATATTTATAAACACATTTAATTTTAATTGAGAAAAACTTTATATGAAATCATCACCCTGATAACCATTAACATGTTTTTTACCCAGCAAAATAATTTGCTAACATTTTTTTCAAATCTCTTTAAATTTGACTTGTCTGCTTCTGCATTTAATCGGTCGCAATATTTTATTATGGATGAAGTGTTTATAAAAAAATGCAGCTTCCCAAAGATTCTAAGGATTGTGTGAGCCCAAGTGCTCATAGGAGTACACATTGAGATATGCTGCCATGAAATATTAAATTGGAAAACCAAATTCAGAATATCCAAGTGGGACCTAAATTTTATACTTATGATCATCATGTATCGTGATACATCGTCTACTACAATAATAGCAAATTGTTTGATCCTAAGGTATAATAGTTGTGATCCTGGTGTTTTATGGACCTTCTCAAGTTTCTGTATAGATTAGTACTGCAAGTAAGAACTTAAAAAGTTAAACTTCATTAACTATAAAATAATGTCAACTAAGAATAATTGAGCACCTACAATTGATATATTATGTTCTAAATTCTACATATAAATAGAATTTGTTAAATATTCAACAAATAATTCAGCGATGAATCAGCCTTTTCGGCAATGTATTGCTATACTCACGATATATTGTCCCACTTGGTGATGCATTGTAGGACTACTGTCTACCACTAGTTGAATGCTGATGCATATTACAAATATGGTTTGATTGACTGCATGTTTTCTATACCTATGAGTATTGTAAATAAATAGACCTAGGCTAATTTTATTTCCAATTTGAACAGCTATTCCAAAATAATGTTAACTAATAACAAAATCGAAGGTTGTCAAAATACATTGAGTTGTAACTTTTAAGAACTATCAGGTTTTTTACTCACCATCACAATCGCCCAGCCATTATTATATATCTTTAATTTCTAGATAGAAGGTTTGAGTAGAGGTAAGCCCATTTCATGACAGCCACAATGTATCACCATTTACTCCATTTCTTAAAAATAAACACTTGCTCAGCAGTAGGAGCTACTTCTTTTTTTAACTCCATACCACAATACATGTATAGATACATTTGTGCTGACGTGAGGCCTTGAACAGAGATAGATTAAACACTCTTGTATTTTAAGATGGGGGCAATCAATACTGTGTCAATGGTTTTGAAGTCATGATAAAACTTTCTTTTAGACGGAACGTTCAGATATCTGTTTTCATACCGGTTTAATATTTCATTATTTGTTATTTTCACTCAGAAACACTCCTTGTTGCTAGGTACAGTTTTCTAGTTATTTACCTCCTTATTTCCCCTTACTCTAATCTTAGGGCCTGCAGATTTCTCAGAATTTCCTACCCTCGTCCACATTCCTAAAGCCAACCCTGTTGCACCTGACGTTTGGTCCTCTACAAACCGTGTGCGTTGAAAACCACTCTATCATATCTCTGTGAGCCTCTCTTGCTCTGTTTTGTTTGAATATGAATGTCTCAAAAACTCTTTGTAAAGTGATTTAGTGCACGACAATTGATATATATATATTATGTTAATAATGTTCAATCTGTGGGTTTTATTTTGTATCTAATATGTAATCATTAAATGCGAGTGTTTGGAGGAGCTCCTTTAGAAAATTAATTGTTAAGAAGACCATACTCTATCTGTGTATCTCCAGTTGAAGGCATCGCTTAAAGGTAGGCTCCCCAAGTACATTTTTATATACCAAAGTTCGAATCCCACCTTTGTTTTAGTGTTACTAAATCTGGTCCTCAGGAACTAAATTACACTTTAATATAATTTTTCCTTTAATAAACAGATCATCTACACAATACCTCTCCCAGATAGGCATTTGAAACAGTGTACACAGATATTGTATTTAAAAAATCTCTGCAGATAATTTTGTTTGGCACCTGAATAGATTTTACACTGATATCCCTAAGTTAAAAGAAGAAAATAACAAATCACAGTTTTGGTTCATTTTCTGCATTAAATAGCCACACACCTTCATCAACACTATACTATTTTTAATTGGGATTCTTACACCATCAACAATAAAATATTCATGAAGTTTAGAATTATAAGTTGCTACTGAATTTTTCTCGTATTCTATTTTTTCAAATATGAAATCTTGTTGACCTATGATTCCCTTTTATGGTTCAAGCTTAAGGTTCAAAAATATTTCACTTCTGTTCAAGCTCCAGAACTTGAGCCACTGAAAAATGATACAGTATGTTACCACTTAGTTGGCAGTATTGCCCTAATCTAGTTTCTATGTCATTCCGACAGATATCATCTTTGGAAATCATGGCACTGACACATTTTTTTGTTACCTATTATAATTAATTTGATTACACAGTACACAAAAATAAGCAGTCTTGCCACACTCCTGGAGAACCAGGAGAAAAAAAAGTAGGGAAATATGAGTGAGGAATTTCGTAAAAAGTAAAAACATACTGGAATATTTGTGCATTTGTGAAATTAGAAATATGCACACTGATTCAAATGCATGTATCTCCCCCCCTTACCCTTTTTCTCCTTAAAACATTGGATTGTGTAACAACTGCAGAAATTTCACCAACAAGATCAAATCATGTATTTTTTCTTAACCTCAATAGCATTGTCAATTTTATGAACAATGAAACCTAGTTTGGGTTGCATGCACACTTTATTATAAGTTAATTAATCATAAATTTAATTTTAAAATGTTTGATTACCATGCAACAAAGACCTCTTCCTAAACAACAAAATATATCACTTTTCCCCATGACAGTTGATAATTCCCTGAAATTTCCAGATCCTTTATATTGTCAATGACTGTGGCCACCTGTAGGTAGGTCAGTTAAAGTAAGTTTAGGCTTTATTACTTATAGTTATGGACATACAAAATTTACATTTGCAATAAAGCAAATTTTTATATGAATTCTACTGATTTCACATGAATAACATGAATTGTAATTTTCTTTTTTTAAATAAACACAATTTATTTGTAATTTGGGCATATACCACAACATCCAATATAACTTTCAATGTGGTAACACCAGCGATAGCACTATGCCAGGGCTTTCGTTTGTACGGATAGTATTTGTTTTTGCTGATTTTAAAGGTATAAAAGGGATCACATATAATACATGTATTTTCATGGATTCAGGCGGTTTTTTTAGGTTAACATTAAAAATCATGATTTCTACTTTTACACATTTCAATACTTAAAATTTGATATATCGATTCTTTGTTTTCAGCTTTTAAAAGATTTCATGCTAGATCCAAGCAAGGAGATTAATAGGCCTTTCTTACAGGTGGTCATGTTTGACAAAATTAAATCTTGTTTATTTTTATTCCCTTCTCTTTATTTGATAGTTGTTTTAGTGTTCTATAAAAACATGTTTCAATGTTATTAGTGTATGGTCTAAACATAAATTGATTATAAATTATTCTGATAGGTATTGCCATTTGTAAAACTGGAAGGTAATGATGATATTGAGATATTGAATTTGACATTACTAAGTGTGAAATGTTTTGTGCCTATTTATATTTTATTTTTCTTCAAATTTGTAAATAAATGGTTAAATACACAATGTGAACGAAAAATGCAGACAGTTTTACCCTAGTTTTTTTTTAAAGCAAATACTAATTTGACTCGTACCTATTTACATAAATAATTACATCACTTTAAGAATATAATATTGTCGCATTTTGAGAAAAATAACACCACGTTCCCCTTAAAAATAACATCACCTTTTTCAAGTCTCTACTTATAGTATATTATGGTTCCTGACATTGAGTGGGTCGTTAGTAATTTGGGGATTTAAATTTTTACAACCAAGTGAAATAAAGATTCAAAGAAGGAAATATTTGAGGAATTTCCCCTAGATTTAAAATAAGAACTGGAAACTTGAAACTGTTATTTCAGCTGGGAACACAACATTTCATTGGCATTTTATTTGGCTGTTATAAAATTAATTTGTTTACCAAAATTTTGTCTATCCTAGTCTTAGTTAATTAATGTATCAGACACCTTAGCTCAGTCGGTAGCGTGTCTGTCTACTAAGTTCTGGGTTTTATTCCCGGCATGGTAGAAAAATGTATCATTCTTGAAATGTGGGTTTACCCTTTCACAGTAACGAATTAATGGGACTGGATGTTGTGCCTGTCCTAGTCTTAAGTTAGATTATAAGGCATATAAACCTACGACAGGCCTAGCCAGCCGGCAGTGGAAAATATATGGCTTGAATAAACAGTGACCCCGGCCATAGGCTGGAAACAGTAATGGATGTAAAGTAAAAGTTAATTGATGTGATAAGACACAAATTTATCCAATCAAACAAAACAAATGAACGACATAAGAAATAAAAGATTTGAATAGCTAAACAAAGTGAACTACCTAATAGGCTTACATGTGGTGATAGAAGACTCTATAACTCATGTATGGTAAGACACTTTATTTTTGTTACCTATATCACTAGGTAGATTTATATATTTCATTGTTATTATTATACATTCAAGACAGCAAATCAAATAGGGCTTAATACATATATTTAATATATTTCATAATTCTAAATAATTATACAATTATAATGTCGACCCATCTTTCCCCGAGGTATCTGACATTATATGGGTCATTCTCAAATTGAGGGACAATTTATGGCTCCTGCCAATATAAATATATTGATAATTTTGAAACAAGGAACAAATTTTTTTAGTAGTATAAAATGTATAAAAACTTGATAAAAAAATTAAATATGGTATTATTAAAAACAAATTAAACAAAATAATTATTAAAAGTCCCTTTAATCACCTTGCTAACTGTCCCCACCTATGAATTTCAAAGTTTGAAGTTCTATACAAAAGTAAAGAAAAGAGTAAAACACATATTATAACCATGGTAAAAGATTCCTATAATCCTGTTATTTTCATTTGAAAACTCCATTTTAATAAACTATTCACAAATTTCAACCTTTCAATGTTTGTTTGTCCCTAAATAACACAATGGACAAACACGATATTTTGAATTTGGCGCTAAAATCTTCCAGAATGATCCACTGTTCCTCATTTGCCGTAGTGTGTTGTTGTCCTGTACTTACTAGCTCTTGTTATTTCATTCGTTAAATAGTTTATTTAATATTATTTGATCAACATATGAAAATTTAGGTAAATATTATAGGGTATGTTAATTTCAAATCACTTAATTCGCGTTAATAGACCTATCATTTGGAGTTTTTGAAATAACTAAGACAATACCATTTCAGTTGAAAATAAATGGAGGCAGGAACTAACCTCAATGTTTGTTTGCTGCTTTATATCTATACTATGGTTATGAAAGTCCACCAAAAACATCACTTCACTAACATTGCTTGGTAATAAAAATGGTGTTATCACTTCGCTAACGGTGCTTAGTGACGAAAATGGTGTCATCACCTCTCTAACGTCAGTTAGGTGATGATACTAACATAGTAGCTCACATTAGTAGAGTAAAATTTTCAATGTAAATGCTTTTTTCCTTAACATCACTTTGCTAATGCCAACGTCACTTTACTAATGACGATAAAAACACTTAGTTCTCATTACTAACTGTTTTAGTAAAAAAAAATTATTATTATATATTATTAACATTTGAGCTATTAGAAACCTAGAAAAAAAATTAGAAATGTAAAACTTAAAATTTTCTTTGGATTTTGGAACATTTAACATCACTACCGGTAAAACATGAATTTTGTATGATTATTTACTTAGAAAATCCTATTTTCAATAAATTAAGAAAAATTTAACATTTTTTAAATATTATTGTTAAAAAAATATGGTATACTTAGTAAAAATACATATTGTACTTGGATTTTAGAGATTATAACATATTTATGTACATCTGAAACACTGTTAGTGAGGTGATGGATTATGGGTGGCCACTTTAGTAAAATTTAAAAAAAAGATGAGAAAATTGTAAAATAAAGCTCTGATGTAATAAATTTTGTGTAATCAGGCAATAAAATAAACTTATCCTGATATTTTGATTAAGTTTTAATCTATGGATTTCCTATTTGTCCCTGAATTTTGAGAATGGCCCATATAGTAAGGGAATTAAGTAGTTTATATTTGATCAATTTTACTTGAAATTTTAATTATTAAATGCATGAAAGGCTAAATTAAGTTAGGTTGGGCAAAAACCATAATTATTTAGGTATATTATATACATTTATGGAAGGTTTGAAAGTAAGTTTAGTAGACTATCTTAATTATTTTAAATATTAATTTGGACTTTTATTTTTGTGATGTCATATAAGTCAAGTGTGCAAGCAGTTGGAATATGTTTTTTTGTGAATGAAAAGTTGTGTGAGCTTACTTTTAAATTCATTAATTGGTGTTTTTATAGAAAACAAGATGAAAAGCGATAATTGTGTCCCATGTGCAAGAGCTATGTTTAAATTATTATTTGAAATATAGTTTAGAAGGTGTATTATGTGTTCGAGAGTGAGACACAAGACCTACAGATATTATGCGACTTAGGTCTAGTTGATATATATATATTTTTCTTTGCTTATCGATGCACAGTAACAAATTAAAATAAGTTATTTTATAAAATACAAATACTTTGTTTGGGGAGAAAAAAGTTCCTTACATGCAGGATATTTTAAATGCCGTCCCTTGGCATTAAATCATTAAAAATGTAATGTTTTCTAGCATTTATACAAACAACAAAGTAAATTTCTGACTATAACATATCAAATTGTGAAAAAGGTCTACATCATAGAAAAAGATATTTGAAAAAACATCTAATTGACCTGATAACGCTCAGCTAATCAGCTTCCAGGAACTAATATAATTTAAAAATAATATTAACAGCACAACTTGATAATTGGTAAAACCATAATATAACAATCCACAATGGTAAACAAACATTTTCAAAAAAGTTTATTTTATAACAATTACCTATAACAGTTCAGACACCTTAAAATATCCCCAATGGTGATTTAATGTATTTATTAATAATTTTCATTTTTAAGTAGCAAGCCTAATCTTTTTAAATGAGTTATTAATGTTTTAGTACCTTAACTAAAAAACTTTGAATGACTTCTAACAGAATAAAAAAAAGTAGAATGTCACACATCCCAAATGCTAATAAGCAGATCATCAAACATCTCAACTGCGTAAGAAATATTTTAGTGTGTGATTTTTTATGCGCAATATTTAAGACATTTTAAACAAAAAAGAGCTTAAGCTAGGTTAACCTTTCAAGTGTGAATAAATAAAAATGTCTGAACTTAGCCTAACCTTTAGTGTGAAAAATAAAAATTGTGATTAGGACCTGAATAGGCCTATCTATAAGAATGTGGTTAAAAATAGCAATTTGGTGATTTTTCTAAAAAAATGTTTAGCAATTTAGAATTTTTCACAAAATTTGTTTAGTTAAAATTGGTAATTTGATGTGTGTATAAGTGCTAGAAAACATTTATCATAATTTGATAGAGAAACAAATAAAGAATCGCGCCCTTGGCTCACACTATAGCCTCCATAACCAGCAAAATGTTGAAATTGTACAACGAACCTCCTCCCCGGGTACCGCCCCGGAACCCACCTGGGCCGCCGCCCCTAGGGAACTCGACTCTTAGCCTGTAGCCATCGTAATCGTAGCCATCCCTGGCGTGAACAGCGTCCTCTGCGTCTCGAGAATCTTCGAACTCTACAAAAGCGAAAGGTGGTCCGCGTCTGTTCTTCAGGTCCACGAACGAAACCTTGCCAAATTTGTAAAACAAATCCTGTATGTCTTTGGTCCTGATATCCGGTGGTAGATTTCCTACGTAGATCCTGCATTCGTTTCCTCGAGATGACATATTTATTCGCTACAATTAAGTGGAATTTGTATAATATTAACTTGATGTATGAAAACAATACTATTATATAGAGAATAAAAACAACCAAACCAAACCAGACGGAAGTAGGAAATGGAGATAAAAAAAGAGCAATATTGATAAGCGCGGGAAAGTTATATTCAGTAAATTGATTCTATTACATATGAAAGAGAATAGAAAATATGTGCAATAAAAATAGCCATCAATATATTGATTCAAAACTTGTTACACTTGAGTTTAAACAATAACGTTTTATGTTTCAACTGGAAAGTGGTAAGTTTTGAAAACATAGTTGTTGCATTTATACTATGTTTTGTAGCTAAGATAACAAAGTTGTGACCATTTTGGACCTATACCAAGATGTCTATTCCTTAGTTCTAGTAATGACAGACTAAATCAAGAAAGCGCTAGTACCAATATCATATGTGTGTATAATAAACATTAATCTATAAATAAGAAATTGGTCTTATTTGAAGCAAATCACCTTACTGAGTTAACTGTATTTAAAAAAGGAAAATTCAACTAATATAAATCGAAAGCTGTATTTCAGAAGCGTATTGGCTTAGTACCTTATAATATTAAACGTGTATAATCTTTGTCCAACACAAAGCAAACACAAGAAAATCTAACTCTAAACAACTACTTTGTGACGACAGCCGAGAGAACTCTAATGAAGAGCAAGCCTAAAAAGTACCAGCAACCCCCCCGCCCCACCCCCAACCCAAAGCGTGAACAGAATATATTAATGGAAATACTATAACGCTATAAGACAAATTGTATGGAAGTCAGTGAACTTATAAAATCACTGAAACCCAAAACATCTTATTTAGAATATGATCTGATGATGTTTAATCAAACCTAGTCAAATGTTGCAAATAATAAATACATCTTTTAGACCCTCTTCAGTATAATAAGCTGGTCATTTGTCCCGGACACATTCCCAAATAGATTGATATTTGCTAAGGTCAGCTCGTTTAACCCATCAGACAAACCGATAAAGGCTGCATAGCTACGGTCCGACTTCTTGATTTTAGCAAGACTTTTGAATGCCTGAGAAACAACTTAATTATTGGTCAACTTAAAGCCCTGGACGTGAATGGAAAATAGGTAAATTGCTCCAATGCAAATTGAGAGACTGAAAACAATTCTTAGAGCTCTCATTTAGAGATAAAAAAAGGTTAAATCACAGCCATTACAAGTAAGGAGAGGAGTACAACGGGGATCAGTACTTGGGCTTGTCCTTTATAATTGTGTCTTTAAATACATATGAGAGACTTGGTAACATAATCTCCATACTAAAAAAGAAAACAAGGAAAATGATCTAATCTGAGATAGAACCGGAGACTAGTTAATTTGATTTCTAAAGTAAAAAGAAAAATAGGGGTTGTTTTCATTACAGCTCACCAAAGGTCTTCGATCCAAGAGGTAGTGGAAAAATCATTTACATTTCGGATGGTTTAAATATAGAATTAAAAGTAAATTTATTTACAATTTTAATTATAGAAAGTAAATTTTAAATCCAACTTAAATATCTATACTTATTAACTAATTACACTTATTACGTAATATTCGATCCTACTTTTGTAATGGTAATTATTATTTAAAATATAAATTATGAATAAACATTCAAAAGGAGCAATTCAGTGAAGTAGAACTAATTATTCTTTTCAGAGGAAGAAAATGTGTATTTACTAAGAATCATGGCTGCTGCTCCATCATATCCCTGGCCAACCATGAACTCGCAAGCACTACAATGCTTGAGGCGTGTCTTAATCAGAGATGCAAGTCCTTGTCCTGTTAAATCATGAGCATGTGCAAATTCAAGAAAATCTTCGTGGACGTTGTTTTCCCATCAGTCCACATATCAAACACACAACTATAGTTGTTATGTCCTAGCGATATCTATGGTTTCATCTACTAACACTGTAAAACATTTGGAATTGTTTATTTTCTGAGCAATTTTTTCTTGAATTATGCAACTACAAAAGTCAATTATTTGAGTCTGGATTTTTGGGCAAGTATATTGTGCATTCATTGCTTCGGTTTATAAGTGATTGAGCAAAACTGAGTTACCAGTATGCACACGCAATCTTAATAAGGCGTGAAAATTCCCATCATTTGCATACCATTCTCCAAAACAACGTTTTGAATAAACTCTAATAATTGTGAAACCAAAAGTGCCTTTTTATTGCAAAAAACCAAAAATTCAGCTAACAACAATGACATTATAAATGTTGAATTTAAATAAATTAGTTGATTGCATGTACCTACTGTAACAAATAACAGGGTTTTTAAAGACATTACTCCAGTATTTTTAAGGACATGGACAGCTTAACATTGTGACCGAGAGACACGTGGTTATTGTAAGGTCGAACTGGGGACGTGGAATTTGGCCTAAAGTCATTTGGCATAAAAATTAAATCAAAA
This sequence comes from Timema californicum, assembly GCA_902141385.1. Lineage (NCBI taxonomy): Eukaryota > Metazoa > Arthropoda > Insecta > Phasmatodea > Timematidae > Timema > Timema californicum. Next base: position 219,148 of record CABFOW010000670.1, read on the forward strand.
GCTATTTGGCCTAAAAATTACATTCACAAAAGACATTTGTCCTAAAATGGAAATTTAAAACGTTCGGGTATATTCGGAAAGTAAAAAGTACTGTTAATGGTTTAATATGAATATATATAGCACAACTCATACGAGATAGTTACAATATTTCTAAAAACATAGATATGTCTCCTACATACAGCTTTACACTAACAAACCTATAATCTTAATTATCTAAACAAGAACAATAGATCAGTAACTCAAAAAACACTAAACCACCCTTTTTTATATACACATTTACGATCTTATTGCTTTGCTAGTATATCTCACGGTTCTAAAATTAATAGGAATGAAGATATTATCGAAAAACAATAAAGAACACCTATTTCATTATATTTTACGTGCGGTAAAATTGTATGGGAACAATCGAGTGATGGGGACTTTTGACAACTTATTTAGAAAGGCAAAATGAAAGTGGAAACCAATATTCAGCTCATTCAAATGTCATTTTTCTTAAATGACGCCCAATTATATATTAACAGTTACCGGACTAAAGCATTGTTAACTCTATATGAATATATTTGTTTAGCTAGGCCTATTGTATTATTAAATGTATATAATAGTGACGTATGAATTTATTCCCCAATGAGCATAAATATCACAATGGCCATGTATATATAAACTTAAATGATGGATTTGACAAATTTCTTAGCTATTATTATTATAAATGAGAGAGAAAGAGAGACTGTATGTTTGAGAGAGCATGTAAGGAGAATTCCTGATAAAGTGTGTGAGGGAATGTGTGTAAGAAAAAGAGAGTGTGTGAGAGTGCTAGTGAAATTTTTGGGAAAAGACTGTGAGAGGTATTGTGTGAAAAAGAGAGAACATTAGAGAAAAGGAAAATTTTAGAGAATGTTATAGAAAGTTTGAGTGAAAGAAAGTTAGAGAGAAAGATTGAGACCGAGAGTGTAATAGAACGATAGATTGAGAGAGAGTTTGAGACATAAAGAGATAGCTTGATTGAGGTAAATTTCGAGAGAGAAAATTCGAGAGAGTGTGTTTGATGGAGAGAATGATTTTGAGAGAGAGCGTTTGAGAATAATTTGAGAAAGAGAGCGTTTGAGACATAGAAAGAATTTCAGACAGCAAGTGTGTTGAGACAGAGAGATTGTTTGAGGCAGAGAGGGTGTTTGAGAGAAAGTAAAAATGTGAGAGCGCGTGAGAGAAAGTTTAAGAGCGAGTGTGATAAATATAGTGTATGAAAGATTGTTTAATAGTGTTTGTGAGCGGAAAGAGTGTGTGAGAGAGGGAAGAAGTCTGAGACAAACTGAGAGAATATGTGTGAGAGAGTGTGTGTGAGAGAGAATGTGAAAAGATAGATGGGTACACAAAAACATTACATTGAAATATAATTCCTTCAAAATTACGTGGTAGTATGGAAACATAACTGAAATTACTGTATATGCATTGTGTAACTATTTGATAAAATGAATAACAAAATCCATTATTTGAAGTTAAAAAAATGAGCGCCAAAACCCATATTTAGATAATTAAAATGGCTATTTTAAACATATTTCAATATCATTTGATCTTTTATGATATTATAATACATACTAAAACATATTAAAACATCATTGTATCTTTCATATATTTTTATAGCTCATGCATGAAACAAGACGTACATAATTTTATAAGAAACTGACCGTTTAACCTTTTAATTTGCGGATTACGATCGATAATATTGATTTAAATGTGGATTAACGATAGCAATATTCCAATGCTTCCCCAGTTTGGGCAAACTCAATCTATATGTGTTTTGACCAACATCTAAAGTGAAGTCAGCATTCAACGAGATATTTTATTTGCAGATTGAAAAATGTTATGATTAGGTTTGGACCAACAATAAAGATTCAGTTATTATTTTTTAGCTAAAGATGTATATTTATTTAATTAGAGATTTACAGTGTAATAAGATATAATTTCTCAAAGGCTGTGTACATTTTTTTTTAGCTCAGCTGCACGAGAAACCTTATCTCAAGACTACTGGGCTTAAACACATTATTAGGAAACCCCTTCTCTTTGCCTTTCTGGTTGCCATAGCAATTTTACATTATACAACAATAAGCTGGTTGATAAGGCTTGGGGTAAAAACACATAAGAAATGCACTTATACCTTAATTGTATGTTATAATTTAATTGAACAAATTTAAGGTTATCATAAAATAAATAAAATAAAACTATTTTATGTTATGCGTTTGGTTATTTATGTACTCTGAATTTTAATCGTATCAAAAGCTCCGTTAATTTACATATCTAAGTTATCATAGTTTACTTAAAACGTGAAACACAGATAATTTTTTCTGTTCGTAAACTTTCTATTAATATATATAAAACTTGTTTTATTAACAAAATAATAATTACTATATCACAATTTTAATTAACATCAAATCATTAGATAAAAAAAAACTTTTGAAACATTTAAAGAAAAAAATATATATATCTAAGTTCAACCATGTCTAAAATTATGGCACTGAATGTTTAACATTTACCATTAACCAAATTAGATGTCAATGATATCTAAAACAAAATAGCCTTGCTGCTCATATTTCTATTTATTTCATTTTTTTAAGCTATCCAAAGATAGTCACCATGTGGCTGATTAGAATGTAGTAATCTAAAAAAAATTGAAACTTCTCACCCATAGACATTCTGTAGTTGAAAACTCAATCACAAAAATACATATCTTTATATTTAATTAAAGATATGAATGTCCTTCTCACAATCTCTCCATGTTAAAATCAACACTCTTGTGTAAATCTTTTATAGTTCAAAATTGTAATAATTTTGCAGCACTGTGTCCCTTTACCCCTCTTGATTGGCAACTTAAACATCCCGGCTTAATACCATTTTTAAAAGCGGCGCAATTAATAAGACATAAACTAATCGTCCCCTTAATTTCTTAGAAAAAAAAAGGAGGGAACTTTCCAAATACACACCAAAGAGGTGATACAATTTAGAACTAGGAATATTGCTGGAATAGTGAAGTATAGATGAGAGATTGAGTAAAAGGAAATGGTAAAGAGAAATACTTTAATGAATTAACGAATATTAGGAGTAAAATAGTATCTGGTTGAAATTGTCTTCATTTAAAATTGCTTTAAATAAAACCCCCGCTGAAACGATATTCAAGTAGTTCATTAAATAGCCGTCTAGCTAGACTTCTATTTGCGCGCATTCTAGTTTCAAAGTTAGATAACTATTACGGGTTAGTCCAACTAATGTCCAAAATAAGCGCTAGCAATTATTACTTGTAATGATTCTCCATGGACCGTGGTCTTGAAACTGTTAAGGCAGTAGAGTAGTCTGTGGATGCAGCTATTAAACAAGTGTTTTATGTGAAATTCAGAGGAAAACTATGACAAGACCAAACAGGTAAATGTAATTTTTTTAAATTGTCACACGCGATCTTGTTTGCTGATTCATCCAAGATTTGATTATTAACATAGGGTTATTATGTATTCTATCATTAAAATAATTATCTAATAAAGTTTTTCTGAGCGCCAAAGGCAGTTTTATCCAAATTAACACCAAATCATTTATGCAGTTTTACTGAATAAAATAAAATAGAGATAAATATTAAGCCAGCTATACAAAAATAGTCAAACTCTTACAACATCCATGAAGAAAATAATGCAAATAACGGTTTCCATGGTGAAAACTATCTGTGAAAATCGGGTTTTCGTGGAAATATATTATTTTTCCTGACATCCTAGATTCCTGACCGTTAAAATGAATGCTCGAAATTTGTTCAGCCATTTCATCGTAATTTATAAAACCGGGAACGGTGTGTATCAAATTACATCTAAGTTAAATATCTTCCTGAACCTACAGATTTCCAGAGATTTTCATTTCAATAGTTTGAAATTCAATATTTTGTTTTTCTTTTGTAACTATTCAAGATATGTTTTGTTTCTGTCTTATTCACAATGTTGGAGCTGCAATCCAATGTGTTTGTTTTTCATGCACCACTGGCGCTGTTTTACAGAATATTTAGTTTCTTTATATTTATTGTTTAGAACTGTTGACAATCTCTTTTTGGTGTTATATTTTGTTGTGATAACACTTCTTCAAAAATACTAAAACATTTGTTAAAATGTTTTAATCTAAGATATTATTATATTTATATCACACAATTGGTTAATTTGTTTCGTTGCTTATGTTTTGAGAGAAACAATGAACAACAGCGACACCTTTATGGTTTCCTTTCTATGCATATTTATAGAATTGTAAGAGCATAGTTATTTGAAGGTTTATTCTGGCAGGAGGTTAAACCATGCTTGTACATTTCCTCAGAAGTCAAGAATGTTTGGTTGCTATCCTGCTGTCTGCTGATAATAGCGTATATCTTATATAGCTTGCATCCTGTTGAGGAGCGAGCATAATGTGACCGATGGACCTTCCTAACTTGTGGAATATTGATATCAGCAAGTTTGTGTGATAGAATAATACATTGTTGAGTGTTTGGAGCCATGGTAAGTGCATGTGGGTCGGTATCTAACAACGACTGGCCAAACGACGGAATAAAATGTGATTTGTTGATTCACCCAACTGGAGGGTCGATCGCGGATCTATAGAAAGGTTTGTGAGTCCACTATCATGCATGCTCCCTCGTCACAGGAGTTCTATCCGGTTACTCATGTAGTAGTTTAGTTATCTGAATAGATTAATGAATATATCTTATTGGACTAACTATCAAGTCTCACTCCCCACGAACCATCTATCCCAACCCCTACCACTCGGGGTCCATCCCAACTATATAAGTCCCTACGGTGCCGCGGTAGTGCTGTAGTAGGGTTGGTTACCGGGCACCCAGATAAAACTATTGACCTTAAACCGTTTTGTCAGAAGAAGGATAGGGACGTTAAAGAATATAGTATATCGCCCATGGACGTACCTGACTTTGCAATTTTGGAGGACGGCTTTATTACAAACTCGTGGTTTGGTGACTGGGAAATTATTATAAAATTTGAGGGGGGCACATATTATTACCAGCTTTGGGAGAGGGAAAGATATTGGGGATGTTATTATTGTCATTTTCTATAATCACTACTTATATAACATAGATGTAGCTGAATATAATGTTACCTCTTAAATATTTGTTTCGACATTTTTAGTTGAACATTAATACAAATTCAAGATTTTCACAACACTCCAAAATGGTTTATGAGTAGGCCTATATACAAGAAGGTTATTCATTTTATACTGATTATTAATTAACAATTAATTTAAGTATCATTGACGTCACCAAACACCTCACTCCTTTCATTAACTACCGTACCATATAATTTTGTTCATATAATACAATAAATTATGATCGTGTAAAAAACACATTTATGTAATACAGCCACGTGATTTATAACATTTGAGAAATAATGTTTCTCAAGTATGTTTTAAGGTAAGATGAATAACTTGATGGATGGATGGACTTACCCATTGAATAAAAATATTGGGGATGACACGTCCTCCAAATATGTTTACCCGCCATGATATCACTTCTTATTTGTTTCGCCAATCAAATATCATGCCTTTATTCACGGGTAATATTTTCACCTTGTATAAATTTTTCGGAGACACCACAAATAAGGGAAGGCACAGTAGACAATTTTAATTTGTTTTTTAAGTAAGTTTAGCAGTTGGACCTTGAAGTTTTTTTTTACATAATCATCATGGAATAAATATTATGAGCAAGTAAAATACGAATCAGGAATCCATTTCCCATCCCGTTCAGTAGTGAATTTATCGTTGTCTGACATCAGAATTTTTAGCAAAGTATTGTGTATAACACCATATCCCTTAGATAGATGACTTTTATTGCACACGACAATGGTAGTATTGGTACGAAACTCTTCTTAACACTTCACGCATAAATAATAGGAAAGCTTAAAAAAAATTAACTATTCACAGTGACTTTGGAGCATACTTGACATTTTGAATGGTTTATTATTGAAAGGTCACTTGTCCACTTTTTTGCGAAATTGAGTTATATGCGTTACATTACTCTCTGCACGT
>CABFOW010000671.1:4016-20890 GCA_902141385.1 Timema californicum
GGTAGGGTGATTGTGAGATGAAATGGAGGACCTACAGTTTAACGTGGAATCCGAACCACGGTGGAGGCCTGGCATTCCTCACATTCACAAGATGTCTTGTCAGAGGTGAAGGAAGGATTTGGTAATCAGATAAATCTGTGCCGGGACCGAGGATTGAACCCCGGCCGCCAGCATAGAAGTCTGACACCTTACCCCTGGACCGCCAGGTCACCAATCGGAAGGTACACAAAGCACTTTACGGAAGAAACATTTGAAACTAAACCTCTCTAAAAACTACTACTAACGGGGGGTAGAAGTGAGGTTATGATAAGATCTTTCACAATAGAAAGTTGATAAAAAAATTATATACCGCACAGATATAAACACATCAAGGAATAAAATGGCTGTATTCGTTTTGCACCACGTCTTATTTTTCATCCAGGCAATCAGTATTTAACAACACTAATGGCATAGAGATGAGCAAGGTATAGTTAAGAAGAAATGTAACCCACATCGGTGGCCGCACGGTCTAACGCGATAATTTCGCAGTAGACTAGACTGCCGATGACGGGGAGATCGAGTTTCAAATCTAGGTCGGGTATAGTGAGGGTGGTATTTCCAAAATGGTTTTCCACTCTTCCTCCACGCAAATGCGGGTACACTTCCTCTAATATGACCTTCTTAATCTCTAAAAAAAAAACATTAGCGTTATTAGTACATAGGCAAATAACCAGAACGGGTAGTAAGACGTGGTGTTAAAAAGAAGAAATATAATTGTATATGCATGGTAGACTGGTGGGAAAATATTTAGGAAGACCACCCCTCAGTTCACCTTTGCTGTGATTTGAACCACTACCTAGCTGTCAGTGGGAAAAACAGACTAAACCAGGGCTTGACGTGTGTGTGTGTAAGGTAATTACAAATATATACACAAAAAGTAAAGCGCGAAATGTAGGTCAGGACGCAGTAATCACCTTAACAGCTGTTCTAGTCAGTTCGTTGCTAGGATTCGGAATGAAAACAACAGAGCAGGGCTCGTCCCTTTAACCCCTTCTCTCTCTCTCTCTCTCTCTCTCTACAGTATACATAGTGCACCGTAAACATATGGGACCTAATTCAGCGGTGGATAGGAGACACAAAAACAACGGGAAAAACGTTCATATAGACATGTGTCCCCCATTTGATCTTGTTTCCAAGCCACAACCAAGTGATTTCACTCAATTGTTTCCATGTTTTTTTTGTATCATGACCACCTTTGTCAAACTATTGTTAAGGACTCCATCTATGTCAGAAACCTTTTTTAAATGAATAAAATAAAATAAATAGGAAAACAAAAGAAAAAATTATGTTTAAATGCAGTTTTCAAAAATAAAAATAAAACATAATAATGGTTGTGTTTCTTTACTATTATTATTATTGATATTATTATTATTATTATTATTATTATTATTATTATTATTATTATTATTATTATTAGCACCGCGTCTTACTACCCGTTCGGGTTATACGCACTTACGCCAATGTGAAATGGTAGGGTGATAGTGAAAGCAAATGGAGGAGCTACAGTTTAACGTGGAATCCGAACCACGGTGGAGGGTTTCTTTACTAATGCACTAAATAACAAGACAAATCATTTAAAATCCGTGTCACAAGTCCGTGAACCATCTGAAATCCATCCGCAGACCTCCTTAGGATTGTGAACCATGTGTTAAGAGCCTCCCATCTAAATTTTACCGTTCTCAACGCCATTAATGTAAACTTGTAGGCTGTACTGGATAGAATTGTTTGCTTACAACTGAGAAACAGCGTTTGTCATTTCCTTTGTTTCGTGTAGCCAGTCTGTACTTAAATATAAGACATATGTTGGCAGCACTGGTTTTTCGACGTTGCCAGTGGCTTCTTCTTGCCCAAACACACCACCCTTCAGGCATAATTGAAACCGAGAAGATTTGGCAACAGCTAACCAAGAGAGAGCAAAGATAAGGCTTTTATACATAAGAGCTGCAGTTACCTCGGAGGTGATATTGGGTGTAGGTAGTCCGTGCGGATTGTAAAACGTAAGGAACGTTGCCTACCTGTGACGTCACGGCCGGTCAACATAGGATCTACCATGTTAGTGAATTTACGTTTTACTCAACAAATTTTAAAGATATAACGTTGAAACAAAAATACCTAACTCTTAAATAATTCTGAAAAATAATCCTACAGTGTCACAAAATTATTATTTTTATCTTTAAGTAATATTTTTATAAACATGTTTTTTTTATAATCTCTTACAACTTAGGCTATTTCATTTGGTCACGAAAATGGCTTGCAGGAATCTTGCTGTCAGGATGTAGATTAAAAAAAAGTCCGCAGTATCAAAATGTATATCTAGAATAGGAAACAAGAAAAATGTAAAAATTAAAAAGCAATTCAATGTTTTCAAGACGCGAACATTAACGTGACTGTGTAAACTCGTCAGATGAAGAGAGAAAGGGTTATCAGCACATAGACAAGAGTCCTCGTAGGGTGAATTGTTCATTTTTTCCCCCCTCTCTCTTTCTATTTTGTACATTGGCGTCTAAGTGTGACAGTGCTTAGACTGCTTAGGTGCGTCAAGTTAAGACGCAACCCTCTTCGCAAAATAGCTTAGAAATCTCTATAGTAATCAACGTCATTAAATTAAGAAGCGACACAAACTTAAGGGCTCCTGATTACTTTGAGCTCTTGTTCCCCATACGCCACCCCCCCCCCCCCCCNACAACAGGTCCCGAGAACTTTGTGCGGGGACGAGGGGAGAAACAGTCTATGAATAACTCAGTACACCACGACGACTATAGGTAGGTCTAGTCTCCTGATGACGTCATAAATACGTCAACGTCCATCAGTCGAATACTCCTGGGAGACGCCGTGGCTCAAGTTCGGAAGGGGACAGCACGCACACACCGTGGTTTGTTTGTTTTCTAGGCTATGGCGGAAGATGGTAAAGAAGGGTTTCGAAGGGGAGGGCAATAAAATGGCGCTTAAAAAGTTACACTACCGTTTGACAATAACCGGATATTACTTTCAGCTCTTTCTTTTTTTTTACCGGTTCCGGTGCGGGCACTTGAAACACAAGCTTTACTCTTGTATTTTCTGGTTTATTGTTTTTACCGGTGACGAGGAGGTCAGCGCTCGAATTCCAGCCATGTTTATCGGGGTGGACTTGAACTAATTTGATTACTCATCCATATTTATAACAAATTCTTGTGCATTTCCTCTCAATTATACTTTCATCATCCCCTGCCAATTATTGTAAACAGGCGATGGGCTAGTAAGACGTGGAGAACGGATTTTTTTTTCTTTCTTCGTGACGACGCATACTTGGAGATTTCTAAGCTATTTTGCAAAGAGGGTTGCATCTTAACTTGACGCACCTAAGCAGTCTAAGCACTATCACACTTAGACGCCAATGTACGGGATAGAAAGAGAGGGAAGAAAATGAGAATTTGAGCATGCGAGGGCTATTGTGTATATGCTGATAACCCTTTCCCTCTTCCTCTGACGAGTTTACACAATCACTTTAATATATTCTTTTTGAAAACATTGACTTGCTTTTTAATTTAACCTTTTTCTTGTTTCTTATTCTAGATAGACATATGCTACCACTGACTTTTTTATAATCTACATTCTTGTAGGAAGACTATTACAAATCATTTTCTTGACCAAGAAAAATAGCCAGACCTGTAGATGATTTATAAAAAAAAGTTTACAAAAAACTACCTAAAAATAAAAATAATAATGTTGTGACAATGTAGGACTCTTTTTAGAATTATAAAAAAAAATTATGGATTTTGTTTGGATCTTTAAAACTCCCTGAGTATAACGTAAATTCATCAACACGGGAAATGCTATCTTGACCAGCAGTGACGTCACAGCTAGGAAAATGTCCTTAAGTTGTGGCATTTGAAGGATCGGCCTTGGTAGCTGAGATATTGCCAATCAGATGTTGCGTTTAGGTTAAATATTGATATAACCTTTAACAGTACAAGAGTAAGGTGTCTATTGAAATGAACACAAAACTATTTTTTATAACCCTGTACATATTATGTTGACCTATAAGTAGAGTTTACGTGCAGGTAAACCGAATGAGTATTAAGACTCGGTGATAAAAACAGTTGTTTAAATTTTTATTTAAAAAATTTAGATTAAATTTTTTCTGTACGAATTTTAAACTTGATCTCCAAATTAACTCTTTATTCAGACTAGAAATTATTATTTTAAATTAGTATGAAAAATTGTATAGTCCAAGGAATATAATGTGTTATTAAAAAGCATTTAAGGTGAATTTTTAGTTAAGGGCAGAAAACGCGAACAAAAGCTTCTAGTACACATTTTCTGGGACAGTTAAGTTATGCATTTAGAAATATTTATAAATTTCTGAGTAAAACAAAAACTGTTCAAAAACACACAAATACATCTACAGTGGTACCAATAATTTGAATGCTTGCTTAAGTCATATTTTTAAAATAAGCACCAAGCATTTAGGGAAGTGATCAATATTGGATGTTTAATATCAAGGACAATTAAATAAAAAATAATCAATTTTTCTTTAAATTTTCATTAGTTCTGGTAAAAAAAAAATCAATCTGTTTAATCATATTTAAAGGGAAAATACTGGATATGAATCTGACTGAAATTCTTTAGAGGGGAGTTTATTTTGTTATTTGAACTAAATATGACAAACACTTTAGATTGCGTTTAGGTTCACACATAACGCATTACGAATAGCGCATAATTCAAAATAAAAACACAATGGTTCACAATAATATTAAATTATTAATGCCAGAAGCATATCATTGTCATTTAATCCTTTGAACTACGAAAGTATTTAACGTGGAGGTGTTGGGCACGCAAGAAAAGGTCAGTGTTTTTTCAGTTTTTGTAACAAAACAATTTTTCGGGCCAAAATAAATAAAATATTTCTCCAGTATAAACCCATAGTTTAGTTTTATTCGCATGGTGACCTCAACAGTTGTTGAATATCTGCCGAGATTGTTCTAGAATTTAATGACAATATTTTCTCTTAGTTTGAAAAGTTTGTCATCTAATGCCGCTATGGCTATACTCATGAAAGTTATTCAACAAATAGTTGATATCACACTGTGAAGAAAATTAAAATCTCTTTTTCTATTGAAACAATATTTGTTTTATTTAGACCAAAAATTTTACATGTAAACTGCAAAAACACTGGTCTTATTTAATGTAACCTTACACCCTACCTTGCCCAGAGAAACTTACATAAACTCATCTAAAATAATCTACTCTCCAACGTGACCAAAATTGTATTCTCCTCGAGCGAAGAATATAATTAGGTGCGTTGTAATTAATAAGTTTTTAAACTACACTTTCTTGGAGATTTTGGACATTTTAAGAATAATACCTGAACAGATAGTAGTAAGACTCGGTGCTGAAAAATAAAAAGAGTAATATTTCAACAAATATGTGTGTTTTTTAGCTCAAGGTAAAAATCAGTAAAATATATTAATAAGTTCAAATTTTTACTAAATAATTTGTAAAGAGTATTACTATTTGTGATAAACTATATTTTATTTACAGAATAGCATTATTAGTTTATTACACTACGTATATTTTCTTTTATATTCCTAACCTATAAAATAATCTTTGACTTGCTGATATTGTCCAATGATTCATCTAGCCTAAATCTATTAATTAATTTAGCTACTAAAACTTAATATAAGTTGATTACACAGAATGTCCAAACATTTTCACCCCGATAGAAGCCTTAATAAATTTGTTATTTTAGGAATTATCTTAAAATGGTTTCCAGTAATTTGATAACACAGTTCCAAATATGCTTTTTCTTCTTCTTTTTTTTCTAAAATATCACGGCTAGTTATTAAATACTCCAGTAAACCAGGTAGCCCTTAAAACAACCCATTTATACTCAAGCTTGTAAAGACATGTTTATTATTTTTTAAATTTTATTGTTCATGGTTAATTTGCTAGAAGCAAGGTATTCTATAAGGGATGTAACCAAATTACTTAAAAATTCATGTTTAAAAAAGATGTTATTATATAAATATTATTGAGAATGTAATGAAGGTTAGATATAAAATAATATATTAATTGTTGAACATGAAATGTTGATTATGTACTATCAATAATAATGTGTTTATAAGAGTGTTGGTTAGTAAGCAATCGATATCAATTATAATTTTTTATAAAAAATTATGGCAAATGTATAATATTGTGACAATGTGACTATACATGTTACTGTTGAATTTCATCTTATTTTTAGACGTGGTAGGTTTTAAATTGACAAATAAATGGTGACTTTCTTGGATTTCACAGACATCCACTAGAAAACAAATTCCAGTAAGAAATTTGATCCTTCCATGCTCCAAGTCTTACTAACCTTCCCCTCTTTGTTCCTGATTTTTTTTTATCACCGCGTATTACTACCCGTTCAGGTTAAACGTATGTATTATAATTACGCTAATGGGTTAAGGATGAGGAAGGAAGTATTTTAGAGGTAATCTACTTGCATTCTCATGTAAGGGGAGTTGGGGAATTATTTAGGAAAACAAAACATTCCTCTTGGATTCAAACCCCAATCCTACCGTCACCAGTCATCCAGACAAGACAAGACTGACGACTTTGTACTCGTACTTTCCGTCAAGGGGAGGGAGGGGAAGAACATAAATAGAGTTAATAATTTAAGAAAATAGACATTTATTGGATTATAAGATTTAACACTAGAGTTTTTTTTAACGGTTTAATCTATGGGGAAGGGAGGTAGATGATAATTTAAGGAATTGCACCCGCATTAACGTGGAAAGGGGATGGTGAAAATCAAAGTGAAAAATCACATTAAGGAAAACACCCCCAATGTACCGGGCCAAGGTTTGAACCCTGACCCCTTTCATCACGATTAATCAAGATCTACTGCAAGCTTGATGCTTCAAACCACGTGGCCACCGGTTTATACTAAATAAATTAAATCTTTTATGTATTTTACGTGAAAATAGGGTTTATATTCGATCAATGAGATTTCACTAGAGTCAGTGGACCATCCCTTGTTTTTAATAGAATATGAGTGAACTTTCTAAATACCCAGATTGTGTCAGAATATTACTTACATAATAACTTAAACTAAGACACCTCCCACGCCCAACACATTATTCCCAGTTCTAGCTCAGAGATATTCACTGATTGGATAGCAGAACGAAACATTAAATATGTTCGTAAACCCTATTCCGGAATCAAACCGAGGTCCAGTTAACTGGTTCTTGATCACTCTAGCCACTGAGCCATGAACATTTCTTTATTTATTTCTTGTTTCTTAACGTCTTCAAAGTATCGAAAGAATCATATGGCAGAGTTTAGTAGGTTTCTTCTGTTACTGGTGACCGTACAGTCTAGGTCGTTACGCTCGCAGTTCACTGGAATGACTATGATGGAGAGATCTGGGTTCGAGACCTGGTTGGGTGTATTGAGGGTGGTTTTTCTCCCTCGGGTATTTCCCATCCTACTTATACGCGAACTCGGCTACACTTCCTCTAAATTCAACCTTTTTAAACCTCCTTAAACCATTAGAGTAATTAGTTCATACGCGAATAGATATTAAGGGTTGTAAGACACGGTGATAAAAAAATATATACCGTGGACAGAGAGAGTATTGCTTGTTAGATAGCTCGGTTCACCGGTTTTAACCAGCCACGTCTAAAAAAAAGGGATCAATGACATATGCACAAACACGAGATGTGTAATGAAGGGTGCTCTAAGGGCTGAAATACGCCGGAATATCAATAAAATGTTTATATATTTATTTTTAAACACAAATAGGCTATAAGAAACTTTGTAAAAAAAATTAATGTATATTTTTAAAATCCATGCTTGTCATTAGATAAAAAAGAGAAAGGGGGCGTTTTTACCAGAATTTTAGTGGGTTCTTTATTTATTTATTTTAAAGTAAAAGAGGTAAATCACTTTATAACACTTTATTCCCACGTTTGATGAAAATAGAGAGCAGGATATATTTGAGTGGAGCAGACTCACACGCTGTATGTTGACCCATGATGCATTGCGAAGCAAACTAGAAACATCTGATTACCGACATGTTTTATTTTCTAGTGGATAAAACAGACGTAATATTAATATCACGTTGGATGATTTCAAATTATTTGTATTTTATCGGGAATTAAATCAAAACAGAACAAGAAAGATATAGGCGCTTTTCATTTAAAACGGAATTTCAAATAATTTCACAGCAGTAGAAGCAGCTGTCTACTAGTATCTTGCTTGGTATTTGGATGCGCACTGAGTTTGTTTTTGTTCGACATAATATTGAGTCCCCAAAACTGATATCATTGCACAGAAAAAAAAGGAAAGCCGGAAGTTATTTCAAGTCACGCCGGTGAGTCTGAAGTCTTGTGATTGGTTCAGAGCTACTCACGTGACCACATTTTAGTCCTGCTCTTGTTTTTTTGTTTTTTCTGTGAACGTGTGAATCCACAGAGTATGAGCCATACGATGAGCGCATGCGCGGTTTAATCACGCACGAACATTGAGCGTTGAAACAAAATGACATCCGTACATTAATTCAGAGACGCGGCACTCTCTGGTCTACACTTGGAAGGATATTTATTATAGAAAATAAAACTCATCTGGACTTAAAATAATACTAAACATTATTTTATTTCACACTTAGTTCCTTGGTAATTATTTTTTTTAGACTACACGAATGTGCACCAATTTCATACTGCTGGATTTAAAATGTAGACTACACGTTTTACATTTCAGTGCTATCTTTATTTTAAAAATGATACTTCACATGTGAGGAACTTTTAATTAAATTGATATGTGACATCGAAAGTGGAGGACTCAAATGACTCGATTCCCCTTAGCCCCCACCTCCTTTCTTTTGAATGCGCCACTGGCTTGGCGTATGACTGCACGATAGTGTAGTCAATATTTTTTAATAGTATGATATATTTTGACGAAGCATTTTGTACAACTCCTTCACTGTAGCCATGATAACCAATGGCTAATTTTCCTATGAACTATTTTAAGATAGTCTTTAATATTTTTTTTCCAGGTTGATATTTTAAATTTAGGTAGAACCTCGATTATCCGGGGTTGTTGGGGCTTCGATCTTCTTTGATACCAAAAAAAATCTTTTATTATAAACTTTGATGAGAAATATTTTTTTGTTTGGATTTAATTTTATTTCATAAATATAGTTGTGGAATTATACTGCGTTTTTATAAAACTGAGTATAATAAAATGTATGTATAGTAAAAAAAAATTCAAACAAAAATAATAACTTAACATTATGCGAGGTCACATTTATATTTGTGCATACCTCAGGGTGGTACAGATGTGGGGGAATTAATAGCTATATTAGATCTAGTTGATGTTGCTATATCTGGTAAATCTGACATAATTTGCCATCTGAACTTGTTTAACACTAAAAGAAAGGCACCCAGTAATTTTTCCATGTCAAGGTTTGTAGAAGTGGCCTAGTCTAAATTGGGTGGTTGGTCACTACCTTCCGAGATCTACATGAACGGAAACTGTTTAGAAATGCAGTTAAAAGGCAAAGGATATCTTAAGTTTGGT
The DNA here is from genome assembly GCA_902141385.1 of Timema californicum. Taxonomy (NCBI): domain Eukaryota; kingdom Metazoa; phylum Arthropoda; class Insecta; order Phasmatodea; family Timematidae; genus Timema; species Timema californicum. The sequence continues at coordinate 13,602 of CABFOW010000671.1, forward strand.
CATTGCAAAACGATCAACAACAAAAGTTACAAAAAAAAAACAGTAAGAATATGAGAATCTTCAAAATGTCGAAGTTGAAGGTCGAATCCCTTTTACTTCGACTTCGATGCTCACGATAGCCTTCAAATCTTTGAAACATTTTGAAGGGGAAAAAAGAAAACGTTGATATATTATGAACATATCTGAAATATCTCACTGAATATGACATGTTTCAACAAATAAACATTTTTATAACAGGAGAGAATTCATAGTGTGTGCTATGAATATATGGTGATGACGGGGTAAACGAGAATAGTAATGAGTTAATGAGTCTGTGTTTGGAAAAAAGGTTTGTTTATGGCCAACACATGGCTTGAGCACGAAGATATTCACTTGTATACATGACAAAGGAACGAAGATTGATTTTGAGGTATATGATGAAGGGCTTAGAAGTTTATAAAGAATACTAGGGCTGTGCTCGGAGTTTAATGTGAAACGGAATAATTCCTAGTGATCTCGATAGTTGAATTAGGTAGGAATTTTGTGAGAGTATTTATTAAGCCAGTAAGAGTGAAAGTTGAAAAAATTGCCGGATAAACGCGTAAGAATTATTGCAAGGTGAAAAGTTAACTTTATAAGAGCATGAATGAAATGTCGAAATAAACGTTAATGATATATAAAGTGCACAGAATAGAATAAAGAAACTGTAGCTGAGTGTGTGAAATATCTGTGTGGATCTTGGGTTGTGGGAAAATTAAAAAGAGATGCATGATATAAAGAACAGGTAGAAGAAACTGTGAGAGAAAATGGAGAAGCATACAAACGAATGATTGATGGGAAGAGTGAAAGAGAACTTAAGAGGTTGTGGGGTACACACAAAAAGGAAAAGATGAATGTGAAGATGTAATAAAGGAGAGAAAAAGCAAATGATATTAAAAGAAGGAGAAAACTACAAAAGGATTTTTAAGGAAATGATAAGCTGTTCTGGAAGTGGATAAAGATAACGAAGCAAGGATTGCAAGGACAGAGCTATTGCATTCATAATGAACGTGCTGAAATTGTCTAGGATGAAAACAGTATAAGAGAGTGAGGGAGGGAGTATTTTGAGTAATTGGATGACGAAAACGTAGATAGAAAGCAGATAATAGGGAAAATGTGTTGATGAGTGAAAGAATTAACAAGTCTCAGGTGTTAAAAGCTATTAAAGTGTTAAAGAATGGCAAAGCTGCGGGCATAGATGGGATCACAAGTGAAATAATTGTGGGGTAATGGTATTACTTGCCAGATTGTGTGAGTTGTTAAATGCGTGCTCTGGGATTTCGAATATTGATCATGACTGGAAGAATGTTGTCATTGTTATTTTGTACAAAGGCAAAAGTAGTAAGAGTGAATGTAAGACTTACAGGGCAATTAGTTTGTTGAGTATTCCAAGCAAATTTAATGGGAGAGTTTTAATTGAGAGGGTTTGTAAAAGAATTGAGGACAATATCTGGGGTGTGCAATGTGGTTTCATGCAAGGTAGAGGTTGCATGAACTAGATATTTGCATTGCAACAAGTGATTGAGAGATTTATAGCAGTAAGGAAGAAAGTTTATTGAGCATTTGTTGATCTGGGGAAAACGTAAGATTGGGTTATGGAATATCCTGAGAAAGTATGGTGGGGATGCATGATTATTAAATGCAATTAGGGCGGTGTATGATTGAAGTAAAGCGTGCGAGGGTGGATGGAAAGTTGAGGGAATGGTTTGATACTAAACATTGTATTAAACAAGGTTGTGTTATGACTCCATGGTGGTTTAATGTATTCATGGATAAGTGTATGAGGGATACTTGAGAAGACAAGGTTGGTGTGCAAATGGACAGTGTAAATGTGAGAGTTCTGCTATTTTCAGATGATGCAGTATTAATGGATGAGAATGAAAGCGACTCGTAGAATGCATTAAATTGTTTGAATGTGTTGACAGGCAGAATGGATTTTCGTATAAATGCGAAACTAAAGTGATAGTTTTTGATAAGGACGGGTCATGAAATGATTGTCATCCTATTATAAATGGTAAGATGTTATAAAAAGTGAACGCGTTTGTGTATTTGGGCAGAATGTTCTGTAAATATGGATGGTGAAATCGACAGCTGGGTGAATGCATCTTGGAGAGTAGTTGGATGTATGTGGACTATTGCAAATAATGAAGTAAAATCGAAAGAGACAAAGCTGTACGCATATAAATAATTGTAGATGCCAACACTGTTTATGGATGTGAAGCTTTGTGATTAAATGACTCAAAGTAATCATGGATAAACTCAGAAATATCAGCATAGAATAATTTAGTTTACTTTGTTTTTTTCTCTAAACCTTTCTCTTTACCTTTATACAAAATGGGTAGTTCAAAACTTAAATGTCGTATTATTTGACAACAACAAACACCTTATCTTAGACTTTGGTTTCGAATTTGCTTCCCATGTTTCAAGCTTCGCTTTGAATTCGATTGAATTTGATACTTTATTTTTTCACACCTCTACGAAACAAGATGGCTAGCCACAATATGTTTTAAAAGGTTTCAAAATGTCTTAGAATAGTTTTACTGCACGAGTTTATAACCATTAATAATTACTTTTTGTAGTTTTGTTGGGTCAACTATAGCACGCCTATTATTATATATAAATCAAGTTAGCAATTAGTGAGAGTAAAGATCCTCCTGTTTAGTTTGGGTCCCAGTCACTCTCTTATAAATACGGCCTTGATATGCTTATAAAAATATCGCTATAGCAAATTTTTTTTATCATGACGCAGACTCGTGGCTCGATTAGTGGAGGTATATATGGTCAATCGAGGTTCTACCGTCAAAAGAATTTTCCAAAAATTAAGATCTCTCTGAGTTGCACATTTTTTGGGAGGTTTCACGCCCGATCATATCTGTTGCCGAATTGAGATTCACCGAGTTTTTCAAGCGTAACCAAAATTATTATGGGTGATAATAAGGAATAAAAGAAAGGTCAATAGATTATGATCAGAACAGTTTTGAGAATACATATTTATAGCACAAAGTTGAGCATGTAAATACAGGTTGTAAATGTAAAAAATATATTTACACACAAATCAATGAAAAGTAATAGTTGTGATTATTTTTATGGTGTTGCTTCAAATAAAAGTTTCAATTTATTAATTAAAATTTTTTTTAATCAGTTCAACTATTTTTTAATTTATATTATTCATTTACTTTAGACGAGTAAAAATGGTGTACGTAGATGATACGTATCACTGTAGCCAATTATTCATTAGCAATACAAAATTTCCCCCACAGCAATTCTTAATCCTGGCACTTGTTTACTGACTCACAACTGTATAATAATGTATAAATATGTTTACAAGTATCCTATTTATAACTATTTATTATGAAATAATAATAAATATGCATTGTTTTTATGACACACTGTTACCTCAATCATGCTTATTGGAAATAATAAAGCCATCAACTGTAACATACCATAATTTTCTTTTAGAATAACTTAATTTAAAACATGTTACTCCATTTTCCTCACCTTTTTCATCATGGCCTACATGTACTCTATATTGAAGCTTTTTTTAAAAAAAAAAACTAACAAAATATAAGGTAAAATAATGTATTACACCAAGTTATATATATAAATATAAAGATTATTGTATATATAATACGTTATATAATAATATATAGTATATTGTATAGTGTGATGCTGGACGAAAAAATATGCAAATATTTAGATGGCTATATTTAGATTTTTTTCTTGACATATCAAAGAATAAAGATAATTTATAATACAACTGTGTTACTTATTTGGCATACCTTCCCTTAGAGTGATCAGTCTATTTCGCAATCACCACAGATAATAAAATACAGGATGTAACCTCACTGTGAACCTGGTACAACACATCTATGAGTGTCGCGGTGGCCACACGGTGCACTAATGGATTCATTCTACTTGGGGCAAAAAAATACTAAGCATATATTTTAAACATTGGTGTTACTTAATACGAAACATACACTCTTTTTTAAGACTTTGTATTTATTTTATTTTTCAAGATTAATATATTGTAATTAGTTTTAAAATATGAATGAAGTAAGATGTGATCCATCTTTTAATCATTATTATTATTATTATTATTATTATTATTATTATTATTATTATTATTAGCACCACGTCTTATTACCCTTTCGGGTTATACGCACTTACGCTAATGTGTAATGGTAGGGTGATTGTGAGATGAAATGGAGGACTTACAGTTTAACGTGGAAATCCGAACCACGGTGGAGGCCTGGTATTCCCCACTTTCACAAGGTGTCTTGTTAGAGGGGAAGGGTTTGGAAATCAAGATAAATCTGTGCCGGGGCCGAGGATTGAACCCCGGACCTCCAACACAGAAGTCTGACACCTTACCCCTAGACCGCCAGGTCACCCATCTTTTAATCGAAGGTCTATTAGACTCATAAGTGTAGGAATAGGGAAATAAAGAGAGAGGGTTTTGAAGGCTCTCTAACTTCCATTAAATGTAAGATTAGGACCAAATTGGTCTGCATGGTAGCATCCACTAATTTTATAATTCATTTCAAATCAGTTTCCTATCAAATTTCCTCGCGCGTGTGTAAGGAAGGCCAATGTCAGCAGTGTATGCTGATTTATAAATAAGGGGCCAACTTCATTTTCGCGGTCGTCACAAGTCGTATATCTTAACTCGGTGGATAGTGAGTCTGTCTGTCTACTAAGATAAGAGGCCCGGTTTTTTTTTAAATGAGAGAGACAGGCTTGGTTTGACCTTCCTCTCTGATAATATCGATATTATATCCATTGAACCAGTGGCGTACATAAAATAAACATTTAAGGGCACCTGAAATTATCTTAAATATTATACTTATCTGCGGACATTTATAAAGAGAAATATATTATTAGCACCGCGTCTTACTACCCGTTCGGGCTATACGCACTTACGCTAATGTGTAACAAATGGTAGGGTGATTGTGAGATTAAATGGAGGACCTACAGTTTAACGTGGGATACGAACCACGGTGGAGGCCTGGCATTCCACACATTCACAAGTTGTGATTAATACACGTCTTGTCAGAGGTGAAGGAAGGGTTTGGTAATGAGATAAATCTGTGCCGGGACCGAGGATTGAACCCCATACCCCCAACATAGAAGTCTAACACCTTACCCTTAGACCACCAGGTCACCCCTGAGGAAAGTGATGGACAACATACTGACGTCCGGAGGAGCTCACCTGAGTGGTATCGTCTTAAGAAATTGAGAAAAGTGTATTATGTAGTTTGCTGTTATTTAGCTAGTGAATATTTACTTTTCAATTAAAGTGTTAATTTTCAAGTTACTAATCATCTAATTTCCTCGGCCACATCCTGTGTATACAAACTAATTTGGTGTGAGCTTAGGATGAGATGTGTAAGCGTAACAGACCGCACAAAGCTGACTCGACTACACCTGAAGGTTAAATGGGAGGGCAGACGATGCCTTTCGCACCAGCGTTTCGTGCAACTATTATAGAATCACATTGATCAATGTTATTTAAATATGTATTAAATATTTTTTTAGATACAGTGAAACCTCGGTGGCCACATCGTCTTAAGTCAGACACTTTTGTGTTAAACTAGAGTGCCGGTGACAGAGTTATAGGGGTTTGAATCCCGGTCGAGTGTACTGAGGATGATTTTAACAATATGGTTTTCCACTCTCCCTCCACGCGAATGTTGGGTACATTTCCTCCAAATTCAACCTTCCTCATCCCTAGCTCATTAGCGTAGTTAATACATATGCGTTTAACCTCAGCAGCTAATAAGACGGGGTACTAAATAAAAAATACAGTGAACTTCTATATAATTAGTTTGATAAGATTATTCTCGGTAATTGAGAAATATACGCTAGCAGAATGTTATCATATGTTGCAGCATTCGCTGTTCATTAACTTTGGTGGAGACCGAGGCAAGTCTCAACCAAGCCAGAGCAAGGGCTAGAACAGGCAAGTACGAAGAGACTGACCGGGAAAATACCCATATCTTGTTTGGAATAACGTAGGTCGTTGCTGACACGAAGGTTTCAATTCCAACTTATCTCTTAGTATAGACATAAACTCCATCACACTATTTTATTTTACTGTCAACTATTCTTTTTTTAGTTTCTTTCTAAGAAAACGAAACTTAAACTCAGTTTCAATACTGTTATTTTATCAGCACCGGATCTCTTTATTGCATCTATCTTTACGTGGAGCGACTATATATACAGTGTGTTCGAAAACTCATAACACAAACTGCGTGCATACGAATAGCTTGTTTGAGCCAAAAGCAGTACAACATCCCCGTACACTTTCATACGGGAAAAATAAACTAATACCATTAAATTGTGTTCAAAAATTCGGCGTAAAAGTGCTGGGGGAGCAAAGCTGTTCGAGCATGCGTGTACAACAAGCTGCATACGAGTTAGGCGCGTGGCAAAAAAAAACTCGACATCTTGGAGCGCGGCAGCAGAACATACCACAATTAATAGTAAACAACACACCAGTCCGTCTAGAATTACGAATACGTTCTGAGGGTCATCATTAACGGTCCTACATCACAGATAGTGCTTGCCACAATTACAAGTGAAGTGCCGCGCGCCTAACTCCTATGCAACTAATTGTACACGCATGTTTGAACAGCTTTACTCTCCCGGCACTGTTCACCGACACTTGGAACATTATTATTATTATTATTATTATTAGCACCACGTCTTACTACCCGTTCGGGTTATACGCACTTACGCTAATGTGTAATGGTAAGGTGATTGTGACAAGAAATGGAGGAACCACAGTTTAACGTGGGATCCGAACCACGGTGGAGGCCTGGCACTTTCCACATTCACAAGATGTCTTGTCAGAGGTGAAGGAAGGGTTTGGCAATCAGACAAATCTATGCCAGGACCGAGGATTGAACTCCGGCCGCCAGCACAGAAGTCTGACACCTTACCCCTAGACCACCAGGTCACCCACTTTGAACACAATTTAATGGTATTAGCATAGTTCGCTGGATGTAGGTGTACAGTGATATTAACTTACTTTTGGTCCAAACAAACTATATGTGCAGTTTGGGCTATAAATTTCCGAACATCCTGTGTATGTATATATATCCCTGTGTACACCATATATATATATATATATATATATATATATATATATACATACATTCCATACACCCTTAGAAGGGCGTTTCGCAGGGTTGTCCTTGAAAGGGTTCTATTGATAATTTTTTTCCTCTCTCAAGGGATATATTCAATATATCTCTTTTTTTTTTTTTTTT
>CABFOW010000671.1:21014-118793 GCA_902141385.1 Timema californicum
TTATTTCTTTGATATTTTGTGTGTGAAGTCTATCTGAAGAGCTGTATGCCCCACTAGAGTCCCCACGTGATCCCCTGGGGACCCCGATAACCCAACCAATAAGAACCAAGTATCCGGTACAGTACAGACAGAAAGAGGAATGCATTCGCCCTAAGTTTGACCTTTTAAAAATCCTGGAAATTGCTACTCTTGATATAAGATCGATCACATTATGAATATAAGTATAAAATATAGCCCGTTTGGGTGTCTAAGGCATCACACTCACAATAGACTAGACAGACAATGGTGGGGAGAACCAGGTTCGAATAATGGTCTGGTGTACTGGGGCTGTTTTCCCCCTTAATTTGTTTTTTGCGGCCCCCCCCCTTCCCAAGTGAATGTGGGTAAACTTTCTCTAAATTCAACATTATTCGTCTCTTAACACATAGAAAATATGCTTACAACCTGAACGGGTAGTAAGATGTGGGGCTAAAAAAATATATATTATGATTTTGATAGGAAGTCGGTTCTGAAAGGCTGTTAATAATAATAATAATAATAATATTTAGCACCACGTCTTACTACCAGTTCGGGTTATACGCTTTAAGTACTAATTACTCTAATGGATTAGGAATTGGGAAGGTTGAATTAGAGGAAGTGCACCCGCATTTGCGTGGAAGGAGAGTGGAAAACCATTTAGGAAAAACCAACCCAGTTCACCCGACCGAGATTCGAACCTCGATCTCTCCGTCCTCAGCAGCCGAGCTCAACACGACAAGCGCGTTAGCCAACTACGCCACCGAGGCGGGTGTTAATCAAAATAAGATACAAATATACAGTAGGATTTTAGTAGGAAATAAAACCTTCAGTAACGGGCTTATTATAAAAAATAATAGTATACCTTTTAAATATAAACTACGGTGAACTATCCTCATATTACTACCCATCCGGGCTAACTGTATATTCACACTAATGTGGTCGGTAGCAGTCACCTATTATCACGCTCCGATGATCCATGAAGGGGAGCACGAGAGCTAGTTCCAACATGTACCGACCAATTGGTAACACCGTGTGGTTCCGGATTATAAAACAGACAGATTGTCGCATTTCGCAAAGTTTCCGAAATAGAGAAAAACATATTATTAATATTGATTGGGGGAGAAGGAGGGGAGTATATCGAGAAACCAAATAAGGTTTATTATTATTATTATTAGCACCACGTCTTACTACCCGTTCGGGTTATACGCACTTACACTAATGTGTAATGATAGGGTGATATGTGAAATGAAATGGAGGACCTTCAGTTTAACGTAGAATCCGAACCACGGTGGAGGCTTGGCATTTCACACACTCACAAGATGCCTTGTCAGAGGTGAAGGAAGGGTTTGTCAATCAGATAAATCTTTGATGAAACAAATAGCCGAAGCTATTGTTAACGCATTTTAGAGAGGATACTACCTCAAAGATATCATATTCTGAAAATTGAAAAATGACACCTGGACACGGGAATCGAACTCGAAGGTCCCGGGTTTGATTCCCGTGTCCAGGTGTCATTTTTCAATTTTCAGAATAAGATAAATCTTTGCCGGGACCGAGGATTGAACCCCGGTCGCCAGCACAGCTGTCTGAAACCTTACCCCTAAACCGCCAGGTCACCCAAATAAGGTTTTTTTTTAGAGCTGGGTGCTGAGACAATACTCTCTGTAGGGCTGGGTTAGAGCCTCCCGAACCACTGTTTGACGCTTCTCGCTCATCCGAGCAGGGCTTTGGGACGTCGGCGGCACCCTCCAAGGTCGATGACGTAATTCCCAAGCCCCTGGATAAGAGTATTGGTGGCACCGGGAAGTCTGTCGGTAGAAGGACTGCGCCAGCTTCCGTAAGTGGTCCTTGACGGTAGGAATATTCAGGTCACGATGCTGTCTCACATTCCGGACGTACCAAGGTGCGTCCACGGTGATGATCGGGAGGGGGAAGGTATTATATATATACCGTGTAACCTCATTCGTATTGATAGAGAGTGAGAAATAATTGATGGAAAAGTTACACCACTAAACACCTCCGGGATTCATACCCTGACATTCCCATCCCATCACTGGTTAGCAAAACTAAACTAGAACGACACCCTTGTCCCCATGACCACTGATGTGAGCTAAAAAAAATTTTTGTTAAAATTATATATTGTTCTATATCATATTACTTATCATTTAATATTCAATTGTTACTTAGCACTCACTAATTATTTGTAACTAATAAATTTAGGTATGTTAAAATGTCGCCATTAATTGTTTTGTTAATTAATCCACTTTGTGACCAATCATAGTTGATTCTAAGTAAAGCACATTCTTTAAAAAAGAGTTTGCTATAAATTCAATTAATTAATGATAAAACATTATTATTCTTACCGGTAATCGATTCCAATAGCCATTCCAGACGGACAATACTACGCCAGAATTGATTAAAAATAAAACATCAAATAATAATAATTTATAAATTGATATTCTTTATTTTTATATCCATTAATTTCTTAATGCTCACTAAAAATACATTAAAAATAAAATACTCGTTTCGAAAGATTAATTTAAATCCTATCTAGGTGCACTAGAAATTTTTCTTCAAGTTGTTGTTTTCGTCTCACTCCAAGGGAATGAGGGTGCATTTCCTTTTTTTTTTAAGTATATCTCCCTTAGGTATTACGTACTTTAAATTAGCATAATCTCCTTTTTCCTCCGAAGGCATTAGTCAGACGCCTGGATCCAAACAAAACAATAACTAAGATAGGACCTGCCCCATTGGCCTAGTGGTTGGACCACTATCGACTTTTACAATTATCAAAGGCTCCTCAATCACCCTTTGTGTCTACCTCCACTTTATTTTTAATTTTTTTTTTTCTTTACATCTTGTAGTTATTCATTAAATTCAATATTTCCTCCAATATTTATGTACCGGAGTCTTTATAGAAAATACATAAAATGTACACTCCGTTTACCCTGAAAGGTAACAGACTTGCCTTGACGGATTACACTATGGCCCTATCTTATAAGCTGAACCATAATGTAATAATACAAGGTAAGCTTGCCTTTTTGTGACGATGTAGTTTTCTTACGCGATCGACTGAAAACTACTGCAAGATCGAGCGTCGATAGATATCGACCTGTCGCCGACCTCTGATCTAAGGATTCACTCTCGCAATAGACTAGACTGCCGCTGATGGCGAGATTGGGGGTCGAATTCCGGTCGGGTGTATTTAAAGAGGGTTTTTTCAAAATGGTTTTCCACTCTCCTCCCATGCAAGTGTGGGTACACTCCCTCTGAATACAACCTTCCTCATCCCTAGCTCATTAGCGTAATTAGTACATATGCGTATAACCTGAACAGGTAGTTAGACGCGGTGCTGATTAAAAAATAGAAACAATAGCTAAGATTAAGTTTTTAGTATATGTTATTTGAATGGTTTTGATATTTACCAAATGTTAGACTAATTATTTCCCCAAAGAAGTCAAGGCAAACTTGGAGTTTCCGCTTCCAGAGACGAGACAATCTTACATCTGCCGCCGTGAAGTGTTTGAATATCCGGAGGACTACAGCAGCCGTCACCCGCATGAGGAACACGTACAGATGAACCAATATACGAGACCAATAAAGATGTGAGGTGGAAACTTTTCCTCTTAGAAATAAAATCCCCTTACACTTTTTTCCCCCCGACATAAGATAGTTGGATATGGAGGGTGAATCGTGACAAACTCAGCTATCATACATTTTAACTTTCCCAAATAAAATATACGTTTAGGAAGCCAAGGACGCCACCTATTTGAAGGAGGAATATACTCACACTTTAGTTTTTCTCATGAGAATATCACTCATGAAGTTTCAAAATAATTTAAACAATCCTCAATCATCTTATAAATGATCCTCTGTGACCCTGTTAAATGAATTATTATTAGCACCGCGTCTTACTACACATTCGGTTTATACGCACTTACGCTAATGTGTAATGGTAGGGTGATTGTGAGATGTAAAGGAGGACCTACAGTTTAACGTGGAATCCGAACCACGGTGGAGGCCTGGCATTTCACACATTGTTATATGAAAATAAACTTTATTTGTTTGAGGAAAGTTAGATTTAAGTTTATAAACATTTACTCTGATCTCAGAACTGAGAAATTTCACGTAGAACGTCCTTGAAAATGAGATAGTTTTCCCTTTTGATCAAAAATAAGTTTGAGGTTCCATATCTATAGGATGTTGATATCTTTCTTCTCCATTTTGTTATGAGCCAGATTTTTTAACTTAAAACAATAATAAGTGTTTTTAAACAAATTTTGTTAAAGAAGGAAGGAGTAGGATGGTGCTGCCCAGGGGGAAGCTGAATCTTATCCCCACCCCCTTCCCCGCGATGTCCCATTTCCTCCATGACATACCCGCCCTCCCTCTCCTCCCTTCACAACGTCAGCACCCAGCCCTCACGCGAAACAGGAGCGGCTTGTCTCCTTGTAATCCTGTCATGTTGATCAATAATCTTGACGGGGAGGTCAAGGTTCGATTCATGACTGCTAGTCACGTGGTCTGAGGTTTCCGGCTCCCAATATTACTGAATTACTGGTGACGGGGAGGTCAAGGTTCGATTCATGACTGCTAGTCACGTGGTCTAAGGTTTCCGGCTCCCAATATTACTGGATTACTGGTGACTGGGAGGTCAAGGTTCGATTCATGACCGCTAGTCACGTGGTCTAAGGTTTCCGAGCTCCCAATATTACTGGATTACTGGTGACTGGGAGGTCAAGGTTCGATTCATGACTGCTAGTCACGTGATCTAAGGTTTCCGGCTCCCAATATTATTGAATTACTGGTGACTCGGAGGTCAAGGTTCGATTCATGACCGTTAGTCACGTGGTCTAAGGTTTCCGGCTCCCAATATTACTGAATTACTAGTGACTGGGAGGTCAAGTTTCAAATCTCAATCAGATGTAGTGGTGGGGTAGGGGGATTTCCACACATGTTATAAATCATTGTAGTTTTTTCATCCTCTCTCCACGCATATATGGTTGATTTTCCTTCAATGTATTCTCTTCTTCCTCCTTGTCTTATAGAGTAGGCCGTTAATAAACATAGTGTTGAAATTAATTATTTTGAAAAATCGTATCCACTTTAAAAAAAAGATCTAACAGCTTTTTTTAAATTTATTTAAGACCATGTCTTACTACCCGTTCGGGTTGTACGCTTAAGTACTAATTACACTAATGGATTAGGAATTGGGAAGGTTGAATTTAGAGGAAGTGAACCCGCATTTTCGTGGACCTCCACCGTGGCGGGTATCTAGCGCTGATCGCAAATAAATGCGGAATAGATAGTGATCCATGAACCCAAGTATCCTACGTCAGACAGTTGAAGTGGGATTGTAAGAAACGCAATTTAAGCTCAGTGTTTTTTGCAGTTTTAATAGCAAAATATATTTTTGGTAAAATGAAACCAAATATTTCTCCAGTAGAAATATAAGACATTTTAGAAAACATGCTAAACGTGGTTGAAAGTAAGGAGTGGTTATAATTTAAAAGTTAATACTTAGATAGATTGCTCTAAAGCTATATATAATAAATTAAATATTACAATTTAAACAGTTTATAAGTTGGTAGATGTATTGAGTGTAATTACATTCAAAAGGTATGATTAGGCTTTACTCCAGGTGGAAAAACATATTTTCAAGTATAAACAATTAACATAAAATTAAAAATGCATCAACAACTTGACCATACACCAGCTGCAGACAAGTCTAAAATAAATGTATACACATTAAAATTATTATAATTATATTTAGCACCACGGCTTACTACCCATTCGGGTTATACGCTTTAAGTACTAATTACGCTAATTTATTAGGAATTGGTAAGGTTGAATTAGAGGAAGTGAACCTGCATTTGCGTGGAGGGAGAGTGGAAAACCATTTAGGAAAATCACCCCCAGTTCACCCTACCGTGATTCGAACCTCGATCTCCCCGTCCTCAGCAGCCGAGCTCAACACAAGCGCGTTAGCCAACTACGCCACCGAGGCGGGTCATACGCGTTAAAAAAAATTTGTTACAAAAATTATTTATAGATGTACAATATGGTATGGACAAAACAATGTTTCCTTCAAATATGTTGAGAGGTAAAAGTAAAACAATGTAATCTATGGTTAACATCTGCCAAAATACATTCTAATGAGGTAATTGAGTGTTGTTGTTACAAAACTATTACATATCCAGTATAGTATGGACGAACAATATTTTAAGTTTAAATAGGTGATGAAAAGAAAGTATTAAAAATTAAATTTTGAGGTTAATATCTACCAAATGAGTTAAAAAGTAGTTAAGTAATGTGGAATTATCTAAGTCCTATCTGTTTCCTGGTCCCATTACTCCTTTGTGAAATCCGGCACCGGTAAGGATGTTAGAATTACTTCGTTCCGACATGTTTCGGTACTTAAAGTACCATATTCGTGGAAAGTGCAAAACGAAATTAAATAAGCATGAAGAATAACTTAAAACTTAAAGTTATACAGGAAGTCTTGAAAATAACAGTTAGATATTAATGAATACGTACATGGTTATATCAACAGTTGTTGAATAATGTATTATTTTCTGTGTAGGGGCAAGAAAAGAAGAAAGGGTTCTTATAAAAAAGAAACTCCTATTTACAAATTAAAGTAGCTGAGAAAGCCATTCCTGGACCATCAAATGAAAATGATAATTCTAAGTTAATTTCTAAGAACTACTTTACAACAAAAAAATTAGTTATGGATGTGGATGAAATTGAATTATAAGAAAGGAGTTAAGATAAAATTGAAACTGACATGTAAGCTTACTTTAATTCAAGATTTAATGATCTGGCTTTAAAAAAAATTCGTATCACAGTTTTCAAACACAAAACTCTTAAAATATATTTTATGATACATTCTATTACAACTTTTACAATTCTTATACTCCTATTCGCCTATTTTTTAATTGCCTTTATCACCGTAAATTACTATATCCTTTCATACTACAATTTAAACAATAATTTGTGTCATTTAATGTATTTTCCTTGTAATAATTATGCTTAATTAAACTGAACCATTTTAATCCAATTTTTTGTTTATTTTCCAGGAATAATGAACCACCTCAATATACACCAAAGAAAAAGAATGTGTGGAAGGTTGCGCTAAAACCAGTATCGTGGAAATGTAACACAATTATAAGGGCACACCAGGAAGGAAATGAGTATGTAAGTTGAAGAAGGAAATGTGTTACAGCAAAAACTGTTGAAACTCTCAAAAAATGTCTGACGCTATGTAAGTATAAATGTAGCCAAAAAATTACTCTTGATGAACGCTTGGAACTTCATAAATGTTATTATTCTCTTCAATCCTCTATAGAAAAAGTATTGTTTATAGTACATACTACACAACGATCTCTCACAGTTATACCACAGAGAAAATCCGTGGAAAATGATGAAATTGATGACGCAGAGGAAGGTAATGACATGCAAAATCATACATCCAGAAGAAATTTTTCATTTAAATATTTATTTCATGTAAAAGCAGAACAAATTCGAAGTGTGTAAACAATAATATATAGGTACATTTAATTTATTACAAAAGCCAGTTTACACAGCATCAATGGAGGCTCGTGTATAGGCACTGCGGAACTGCAGCACCCCCTATTTTCACTTGATATTATCGACAATATTTAATATAATGAGTTCTTTTTTTCTTTAATTCTTTATTTTTGTAGTACAATATATATTCCTTAAGATTAATGTCAGTACTTCAGTAGCCATTTCACAGTTTATGAAAAAGATACAAAAATCTTTGTATGGAACTGTGCACTTCACAGTGACAGGGACGTGGTTTTTGACTTTTGTGCGCATGCGAAAATAAGAGGGTGTGAGGAGTAAGGTGGTACTGCCAGGCAGAGAGAGCACTGTTGCTCTCGCAGTGTCGGCTCTGGCGTGATGGTGGAAGGAAGTTTTTTTACTCAGCGTGTGTTATGCTTAAAAACCGTGTACCATATTCTTGAATGTGATAATTTGTAGAAGAGTGTTGAATTAGATTATTATTCTGCTTCAAGCTATTCTATTTTATTCATTTTTTTCGGTTCTTTTATTTAACAGAAAGACTAAATACGCTTGCAGTACTTTTAATAGAGAAAAATTTCCTCAATTGTCATCCAGAGATCAAGAAGAAAATTATTGAACTTTTTGTGCAAATTAAAACAAGAAGAATGAATTTCATTTTTAAAGGAATAGATCAAGCTTGAACTGTAACAATTTAAGTTAAAGTAAGTAAGAAATGTTTGGGTTTTTTTGTTAATATTTTATCAAATTCCTGAATAAATTTTCTTTTAATACAGGTTTTTTTCCTTTTACACAATTTTAAAACAAAGGCTAAAAAAATTCTGAAGGAGCACCCCCACTAATTTTAGCTACGAGCCGCCACTGCACAACACACAAAATTAAGAATATTCAAACAAATACACCTGGCCTAAACAGAAGGGGAATATCGCAAGAAAGTAGACGAATTCCTTAAGGTAATACAGACTTTGCAAGAAAACACATTAAATCTTTCCCGACTGTCAGGCCCCATTATTGTCGGCCAGATACAAAAAAAGACTTGAGTATTTCCAAGATGTATTATTTGTATAAGGAGAAGTGTGCCGAGGAAAATAATCCCCCAGTAAAAGGTATATTTACTATAAAATATCTGTTACTGAATTTATTCTTGATTTTAATATCCCAAAGAGTGATAGATATGATTTGTGTGAAAACTATGAAGTAGCAAAAAATACAGAAACATTAACAGAATAATTAAAGGTGAAATACGATAGACACCAAATATTAAAGAATGCAATGCAGGAAGAAAAGAAAAAAGATAAGGAAAGTGTGTGATGTTATTTTTGCTTAAGTATTTACTTTATATATAAATTTAATAGTCAGTTGACTCAAACTTTCAACTATGTAATAACGTTGACAACTTCAATATTTATTAGTTTGAAATTTTAATCACAACTCCTTAAGTTTCAAATATTAATTATATATTTGTTTACAAATGAAATATTAATTTATATACATAAAAAACCTACTTACCTTTATTTCATTGTAATAAATTTTCTTTCTTTATTTTAATTCATGAAATGACAGCCCGCCAAGCTTATTACCATTTTGGTAGTTGATTTTAACGCTATCTGCTTTAAAGAGTGGTGGATTTCGGAACTATTTCAATCTCGATTTATTTTGTTTCTGGATTTTTATGCGCGAAGTTTAAATTATTTCTTTCTCCAAGGCCAGAGATTTTTTTTAAATAAAACAAAATAACATGTTTGGGTGATTGTTAAAAGTTTTTTTTTTGGTGGGGAAGAAGCACTGAAAAAAATATAAGAGAATATTCAATTTGGGCCGGTTTTCAAAAGTGAATATTACATAGTGAATCATCAATTTTTCCCATGCAAAAGCATTAAAAATAGGAGATGATTTTCAGGAAAGGATTATTGGGAGTTTCATGTAGACATGATAAAGAACAAACTACAGAAAAGAAGAATACAGAATAACTACTAGTACATGAAATCGTCTGTCTACATATTTGGGTGAGATCAAGTTCATCATTATATTCATCGTGTTACTAGGAATTTAAAAGACCCTTTATTTGTCTTAGTCATTATAATTCAACGTGAAACTTTATTATTATTATTATTATTATTTTTACAAGTATTGCTTCACAATACTTTTATTAGTTTTATAATTTAGGAGGCATGCCTTATTAGGTAGGATTGGAATCTAGACTCAGAAAGAAACAATAATAACAACACACAAGTATCAGTAATGTTTTTTTTTTATTATAATTTAAGATTAGTTACAGTGTACAATCCGGTAATGTTCCTGAGCACACCCAGTGGTCCTGAGTGTAAAGGGGCGTCGTTGCTACTGCCGGTTAGTTGAGCTGGAGCTATTTTTTTTGTTATATTTATTCTTTTCTCCTAGATATTGGGAGTGGCGCCCAACGTACTCAATTAGTAAGTTTTTTTTTCATTATCCAAATTGATTGTGTTCTTTATTATTCCTATTAGAAGTGACACTCCTGTCTTAATGTTTGATTTGCAAATGTAATTTTGTTTTCACAATCAAACATTAGTTATTTTTTTCACTTAAGAAAATTAAATGTATATAATTAAATCGTATTCTATTCAGTTACTAAGAAAGTATACTGTGCAATATGGCAAGAAATGATGGCAGGCCGAACTGGAAATGATATTGCGAGATCACTTCAAAGAATGTTGGATGTATTAATTGAAGAAAATGATATCAATGACTTAATAACATGGTCTGACTCATGTGTGTCCCAAAATCTAAATTCAATTATACCTAACACAATCTTAGATTTCCTGAGGGACAGTTCAAATATATCGTCTGTCACTATGAAGTATTTTGTGCCAGAACACCATGAAGTAAAACAAAATGAAAAATTTGCCAATATCAAATTTAATGATACTCCGAGTAGGAGTGTTGTGAGCAAGTCTAGAAAACTTGTGTTTTAAACATCAAACCAAAGTTTTTAAGGAAGAATATTGAAGTTTTAGATTTGAAAAAAAAAATGACATCAACATATCATACCTCTGCAAGACAGGGAATACTAATCAGCAGTTCTCAAATTATATATTGACTAATATTTGCCTGAGATTGTATACCATTTTGATGTTATTTTAAAATTAATACAACAATTACTTTGAGTTTTAATGTTTATTTTATTTTGTGTAAAATTGAAATATAATTCATAGTTCTAACTGAGTAATTATTTGATTACTTATAAAAATTAGTTTGACAGAGTTGTATGTGCAGTTAGAACTTTGTAACTTCCCGAAGAATCAAAATCATAGTTACAAGGTTCTAACTGTATTTTACCCTACCTCAGATTCAGTAAATAAAAATTAATTTTAAAACTAATAATAGTAGAAAAAGCTTTTAATAGACTTATCAGAGGGCTTAATAAACTATTTTGAAAAATATTCATAAATAAAAATGCTATAGTAAATTGAAACTTTAAACAACTCGTTTTTCTCAAAAGTATGGTTTATGAAGTTAGAACCTTGTCAAACCAAACCCTCAATGTGTGTAAGAAATATTATTTGGTTTTTAATCTATTTAATACTGTTCACAATAACAATAATAACAATAATGCATAAATAACCAATAAGCACAAATAAAAAACCATTGAGCATACATAAATAACCAATGAGCACAAATAAAAAAGCAATGAGCATACATAAAATACAAGTACCAACATGTTTGGAACACTGGAAAGGGGATCAGGGGGGAGTGGGAAAATCAACAGCCACTCCTAAAGCGAGGGGTCGTGGTCACGTGATTAAATTCAACCAATCAGAGCATTGGGGTGACAGGGCGTACTAGCTACAGTTTAATTATTTTAATTTCAATTAATACTAAATAACCTGTTTCAGTGACCACATGGTTTGTGACATCACTCTCGTGTTAGACAAGACTGCCGATGACAGGGAGATCGGGGCTCAAATCCCAGTTGGGTGTACTGAGAGTTTTTTTAAATGTTATTTCGCTCTCCCTCCACGTAAATGAGGGTACACTCCCTTTGAGTTCAACCTTTATAATCCTTAAAACCATTAGTGTAATTAATACTTAAGTGTATAACCTGAACGGGTAGTAAGATGCGGTGCCAAATAAAAATATAAGGAATTATTTTGAACCAGCTGAAGTTATCGGCGTTGTGCGGGAGAAATGTAATATAGGGTTTAAATTTGTGATTAATTTAATATTGAGCAAAGTCATGTAAAGTTTCGAGAAACACGTACAACAAGGTATTGCATATAATGGTGCCCAACTTAACGTTTAAAAAAAAATCAAGGGTGTGTAGAAAATTGTCAATAATAAGTTGCTATTTTGACTTAAGTGTGAAGTATTTAATGGTTTAAATAGTAAAGATATTGAGTTATTAAATGTGTGAATAATTTCTGCCCCAATCTGAACAAATACGGTGAAATCTTCGTTAACGGACACTTCTGAATAGTGGATTCTTCTCCATAGCGGGTAGTTTAAATTTCACCCGGCAGAATAGCATTGCCTCTAACGGTGATACATTTTACCAATAACGGACATTATCAATAAAGGGCACTGCATAAAAAATCTCTAAACAGCGGGGAAAAACATAATACACCAGTTCATATACAATATTTTACTGTAGAAATATCAGGAATTGTCTCACGTGAAATGTGAGCAGTCCCATCTTTCGCTTCTGGCGAAGTTTCTGAAACAGCCTACGTAATAAGGACTGTGGTATATTCCGTTCACGATAGGTTTTTACCTGGACGACAGTTCGAAAATCATATGTTTAGGTTTTGGGTTGCCAACACTTGTAAAAGATCACAGTTTTGTTTTAAATGTAAAGATATTTAATTACCTTTTATATATTACATTTAAAATAACGTAAACTTAAGTTTTCTCATACTATTTGATTTTTTTTTAATAATTTCTTTTTATCCAACTTGAAACAAAATTTTAAACATAATTAAAAGTACTTATTTTTCGTTTTGTAACGTTACTGATTTTGTGTAATATTGTGCACACATCAATACCTTTTAATACAGGCATCGTATTTACTTGGAAAAGAGAAAATTGTTGCAATTTTTTTACATACAATAAATGATTTTATGATTATTTTATCGTATTTTGAAATATTTAACTGAATACAATATTTTCATCAACTACGTGTCTGCATTATTGTAAAAAACTTGTTTACCGTTATGTTCAATCATATGGTTTTGATTCATCAGTTGTCATTTTCAAGCTATGTTCGTTAGAAGTTTTTGTGAAAATGGGGTTAATATTTTTTTAAGGGGAATAAAACTATAAAGAAACTTTGTGTCCGACCTCAAATAAATATATAAATATAAATTAGCCTAAATTACTGTGGTTAACTAGCACATTAATATATTGCCATCTGTGTTCATTACAGTCATCCAAAGTGATAGATGTCAGCTGTTGGCGTAGTGATATATTAGGGATTACTTCTAGTAACAATTTCGAGCTTGTCATCCAGGTAAACTTAGCTCGTGAATGAATTATACTTCATCCATCCTCGCCAATCCACCAGCGGGGGATGTTCCAGCAGTTTAGTTTGTGCTCGTGCTCACATATACCGTACAGAAGTCCGACTGTTCACTTTCAATTCTATTTGTATGTGTTTATTTCTAATGAGCTATGCAATATTTACAGTAAGCAACATACAGCATTCCCTATATACAATATTACACAGTAACAATTAGATTGTTGAAGTTAATATACCGGTCCATATAGATTAAGCTGTGTTCAAGCAGTATTTTGTATCTATTTTCTAAATATTGGACACCTCTTATTAACGGATGATTTTTCGATCCCGGAAAGTTTCCGCTGTTAAGCCCACTTGGTATCGAACTAGGTTCACTTAGATTAAGTTTATATATCGCCGCTGATTGTGGCCAGTGCTGGAATTAGGGCTAATAGATACACATAAGATACTTGTTTATTTAATACAACTGACAAACAGTTACACTTTTAGCATTAATAGCGTGCATCAAAGAAGACCCAACTCAGCTCCCGGCTCGCGCGAGGTATTATGGGAGTAAAAGGGAAAAGAAAAGACCAAAATATGACAGAAATGTGTACAGTGCATTCGTATTCGAATGATTACTCGAAATGTTCCGTGATGACGATGGGGGACAAAGCGACAAAGTTTCTTATTATAACTACAGTATGTCCCTATTATGACAGAATGAAGATTTGTGCACAATGCTTAGCTGTGAAGTTATTGTGAAATGGTCAAAAACGGCCATTTCAATGCAGTTTTTATTCAAATATTATTTAATATTTTAACAATGTTTTTAACTAAAAATATCTATTAACTCTTTATCTACATTCATGTTTATTCATAAAAGATCCAAGTGCCATATTGTTTGTGTAAATTTACGATTTAGAGCTGACTATCGCAGAGTTGATGGGCATGTGATGCACGCTCTTGAAGATCTCTCAATCAACAGTTTCCATTTGGGGATATTTGGAGCCGAACTTGATGCTAATGGTGTTGACAGATTTGTTTTTACGTCTCTGGGGAATGTCAGCTTCGTTGTGATCCAGTTTGTCCCAGTACTGCTGAAACGTCGAACCGAAGACCAGGAAGAGAAATACAGGGAAGAAGGATATGCCTGATGAATTGTAGAACACCTTGCTCCATGTAGTCAGCGTGTCCTGTAATTAAATTAAATATATAAAATAAATTTACAGTCAAATAGTCGTGAGTCATATTATATCTCTTGTTAAATGGGAGTTTGGGGAAAGGTTGTGTTTCTACAGTTTTATAGCAAAACTTTTATTGTCAAAATAAATCAAATAGGTATATCTTCAGTATTAACATAGAGTTTAATTTTATTCACATGGTGAAATCAACAGTTGTTAAATATATGTCATTAGCGTAGCGGCAGTATATTACAAAGTTTTAAATTAATGGAAAAGGTTGTCATCAAATTTATGAAGATGCCGTTTTAATTATGATGATGATGATGATGATGATGATGATGAGTACCTGCGCACGCCCCACGGTTGGGCAGCAATTATGTTGATATCACTTTTTAAACGGATCCATCCCAAGGTTGGGATACCAGTTGCCTTACTGCGCACTTGTTATCATACGGAAATGTGATGATCTGATTATCTGCCTATCCCACTGTAGGATTACTAATTAGTTATTTCTGTTGAGATTAGTAAAATCTAATGTTTGTACAGGATTTATTTATTTATTTAGTTACCGTTTCAATATTATGAATTTAACATCAAAGTGATACAGTTTTTATTCGTTTAACGAACTGACGCGGAGAGCCAGAGATATATCTTGCTACAGATTGAGATAAAGATTTCTAATTGCTATACGCACAAGCTGCTTATATATGACCTACCCCTTTCTTCTTGGACCCCTTGTCACCAGTGTTAAAACCAACTAATAGGAGAATTTCTGGCAGTCTGATGTTGGTAAGGGCCATCTTTAGTATAATTTTAGTATATATCCTTGTACAGTAAAGAAAAATTGCTATGACAATCACAAAACAATTATGGCAATTAGTGAACTAAAATTAATTAAATATTTAAAATAAAACAGCCCATATATACAGCAATAAACTTAGTGCGCAAACAAACGCATTCCACAGACCATTAAACCTACGTGCCTTAGATAATTCATAAGATAAGTGAAATTATATAGTGCACATTGTTACAGAAACACAATGAAAACCATGACCTAGATGAAATAATATTATACTCTGTTACAGAAACACATTTAATAAAGGAAACTTACGGTTCACCAAAGAGCCTAAATAAAATATTATACATTGTTTACAGAAACAAATTGAGTAAAGGAACATTACGATTCATCAATGATAATAGCGTTTCATCACGCAATGTCAATATATATTGTTTATTATTATTGTTCTGTCACCAATAGCTTAGGCGCTAGTTTTGCTTTCGATCTTTAACTAGGTAATAGCTCAACTAGTTCACCCTCTTTTCGATAATCTTTGGTTTTGGTGCTAATTCTTTTTTATGAGGTTTTTTTTCATCTCCTATATAAACTTACAATATTTTATTAGAAAGGTTTTTTTTTCCGTGTTTTACATTTTGCACAGTTTTAACTTCTCCTTTATCAGCCCTCAATTTAAAAATACTTATTCTATAATTTTAAATTATTGGTTTTATAAAATATCGTTACAGTTAATCAAAATTATCTCTAGTCATTCTACAACTTTATAATGGTAAGTTTATTAGTAGCTCAAATGGTATTATTTTAAAACTAATTTATATATTAACTATAATTTTATTGTAGATTTATTTGATAAAAATATCATTTGAACACATGATATAAGGTATTAAACATAAAAATGAAGTTGTTTTTTTTAACTTTGACTTTAATAAATGTTTTTAATCTATTTAATTTATTGATAATTAGTTAATATTCTGTAATAATGTAAATGATATCAGCTTCAAAATCTAAAATAAATTCATCAATATAGCTCAACTATTGACGTCTCCGGGCGCTTTCAAATGAAACACTAATATTTTCGGCTGACATTTATGAAAATGGCGTCTATGATATAGATGACTGAGAGCCATTAGATGCTATCACACCCTATCCTTATTAATAATATTTAGGGAGGGGGGGCGAATAAGCCTTCCTCAACAGACTGGTTCTGAGCAAATCTCAAGTTTATGGGCTAAAACAATGAAATAATATTTGCAATCCATCCTTTCTGACCTAACAAAGACGATACGAAAATATAGAGGGACATAATTATCATAAGTATATAAACTCTGTTCATGATTGCTTTGTAGTAGGAATGTATTTTTTATACGCCATTTTTTGTAATTTTGGAATTTAAGGCTGAATATTATTGGTTTTAATCATTTTTGTGGAATTTTTAGGCATTTTTTTAGCCATGTGCAGGGGTTTTTGAGTTATTTTAAGGCATTCGTGTTGATTAAGTAAATTAGTTTTTTAAATATTAGCTATATTTTTTTAAACTCGGTAGTCTTGAGTTAATTGATCGCCTGAGGACCCGATGTTCGGGGATTCGGCGATATAAATCCTTCGGAGGGGAATTAAAGCCGTTGGTCCCGTGCCGATTGTGGCATGTAAAAGAATCCTGGAAGGTAAGTGGAAATATCTTTCCCGGCAGAATTGGTAGGGCCTTTCGCTCTTGCTTATAGAAATTCTCGTGTGAGGATATAATCAACTGGATCACAAAGTGCGCATTAAATACCTCAAAACAATAAATATAATTAATGCATAAATTCTCATATATAAATTTAATTAACAAAGTGCTTAGAATGTGAATATAATGGAGTCAATGAGCTTTGAATTGTCTTCGCTTGTTTGGTTGTAAAATACACATTCGTGGTTAAACTGTAACTAGGCTGGAGAGGGTTGTGTTGGGAGGGGGTAGCTATTACTTCTGAAGCAGGTATTACACATTCCTGGTGAGACTGTAACTAGACTGGAGGGGGTAGCTATTACTTCTGAAGGAGGTATTACACATTCCTGGTGAGACTGTAACTAGACTGGAGGGGGTAGCTATTACTTCTGAAGGAGGTATTACACATTCCTGGTGAGACTGTAACTAGACTGGAGGGGGTAGCTATTACTTCTGAAGGAGGTATTACACATTCCTGGTGAGACTGTAACTAGACTGGAGGGGGTAGCTATTACTTCTGAAGGAGGTATTACACATTCCTGGTGAGACTGTAACTAGACTGGAGGGGGTAGCTATTACTTCTGAAGGAGGTATTACACATTCCTGGTGAGACTGTAACTAGACTGGAGGGGGTAGCTATTACTTCTGAAGGAGGTATTACACATTCCTGGTGAGACTGTAACTAGACTGGAGGGGGTAGCTATTACTTCTGAAGGAGGTATTACACATTCCTGGTGAGACTGTAACTAGACTGGAGGGGGTAGCTATTACTTCTGAAGGAGGTATTACACATTCCTGGTGAGACTGTAACTAGACTGGAGGGGGTAGCTATTACTTCTGAAGGAGGTATTACACATTCCTGGTGAGACTGTAACTAGACTGGAGGGGGTAGCTATTACTTCTGAAGGAGGTATTACACATTCCTGGTGAGACTGTAACTAGACTGGAGGGGGTAGCTATTACTTCTGAAGGAGGTATTACACATTCCTGGTGAGACTGTAACTAGACTGGAGGGGGTAGCTATTACTTCTGAAGGAGGTATTACACATTCCTGGTGAGACTGTAACTAGACTGGAGGGGGTAGCTATTACTTCTGAAGGAGGTATTACACATTCCTGGTGAGACTGTAACTAGACTGGAGGGGGTAGCTATTACTTCTGAAGGAGGTATTACACATTCCTGGTGAGACTGTAACTAGACTGGAGGGGGTAGCTATTACTTCTGAAGGAGGTATTACACATTCCTGGTGAGACTGTAACTAGACTGGAGGGGGTAGCTATTACTTCTGAAGGAGGTATTACACATTCCTGGTGAGACTGTAACTAGACTGGAGGGGGTAGCTATTACTTCTGAAGCAGGTATTACACATTCCTGGTGAGACTGTAACTAGACTGGAGGGGGTAGCTATTACTTCTGAAGCAGGTATTACACATTCCTGGTGAGACTGTAACTAGACGGGAGGGGGTAGCTATTACTTCTGAAGCAGGTATTACACATTCCTGGTGAGACTGTAACTAGACTGGAGAGGGTTGTGTTGGGAGGGGGTAGCTATTACTTCTGAAGCAGGTATTACACATTCCTGGTGAGACTGTAACTAGACGGGAGGGGGTAGCTATTACTTCTGAAGCAGGTATTACACATTCCTGGTGAGACTGTAACTAGACGGGAGGGGGTAGCTATTACTTCTGAAGCAGGTATTACACATTCCTGGTGAGACTGTAACTAGACGGGAGGGGGTAGCTATTACTTCTGAAGCAGGTATTACACATTCCTGGTGAGACTGTAACTAGACGGGAGGGGGTAGCTATTACTTCTGAAGCAGGTATTACACATTCCTGGTGAGACTGTAACTAGACGGGAGGGGGTAGCTATTACTTCTGAAGCAGGTATTACACATTCCTGGTGAGACTGTAACTAGACGGGAGGGGGTAGCTATTACTTCTGAAGCAGGTATTACACATTCCTGGTGAGACTGTAACTAGACGGGAGGGGGTAGCTATTACTTCTGAAGCAGGTATTACACATTCCTGGTGAGACTGTAACTAGACGGGAGGGGGTAGCTATTACTTCTGAAGCAGGTATTACACATTCCTGGTGAGACTGTAACTAGACGGGAGGGGGTAGCTATTACTTCTGAAGCAGGTATTACACATTCCTGGTGAGACTGTAACTAGACGGGAGGGGGTAGCTATTACTTCTGAAGCAGGTATTACACATTCCTGGTGAGACTGTAACTAGACGGGAGGGGGTAGCTATTACTTCTGAAGCAGGTATTACACATTCCTGGTGAGACTGTAACTAGACGGGAGGGGGTAGCTATTACTTCTGAAGCAGGTATTACACATTCCTGGTGAGACTGTAACTAGACGGGAGGGGGTAGCTATTACTTCTGAAGCAGGTATTACACATTCCTGGTGAGACTGTAACTAGACGGGAGGGGGTAGCTATTACTTCTGAAGCAGGTATTACACATTCCTGGTGAGACTGTAACTAGTCGGGAGGGGGTAGCTATTACTTCTGAAGCAGGTATTACACATTCCTGGTGAGACTGTAACTAGACTGGAGAGGGTTGTGTTGGGAGGGGGTAGCTATTACTTCTGAAGCAGGTATTACACATTCCTGGTGAGACTGTAACTAGACTGGAGAGGGTTGTGTTGGGAGGGGGTAGCTATTACTTCTGAAGCAGGTATTACACATTCCTGGTGAGACTGCAACTAGGCTGGAGAGGGTTGTGTTGGGAGGAGGTAGCTATTACTTCTGAAGCAGGTATTACACATTCCTGGTGAGACTGCAACTAGGCTGGAGAGGGTTGCGTTGGGAGGGGGTAGCTATTACTTCTGAAGCAGGTACTACACATTCCTGGTGAGACTGTAAATAGGCTGGAGAGGGTTGCGTTGGGAGGAGGTAGCTATTACTTCTGAAGCAGGTATTACACATTCCTGGTGAGACTGCAACTAGGCTGGAGAGGGTTGTGTTGTGAGAGGGTAGCTATTACATCTGAAGCAGGTATTTGTAAATCAATGATATATTTAACAAATGCAAGAGCTTAGCTGTGAAAGGATTTCCAATGCCTCTATAGTTGTTTGTTTTCAATTATTGTAACGTGAGTCTTTGATTTTCAATTCACACAAGTTTTTGTTCACATTTTAAAGTAATTTTTTGAAAATTTTATGTACTTTTTTTTAGAATTTTGTGGATCATTGTATAGGTATTTTTTAGTCATCAATTTCTGGGTCACGTTAGTAAGGTCATTTAAGATATTGTGTATTCACCCATAGATATATAACATTCGTTACAATCACTCAAATATAATATATGTTAAGTATATAAATTCACCTAAAAATAAAATCCTTTCATTATTGACTAAATAAATCTAGTAATTTGGTTAAAAGTGATTAAACCTACCTCCTGATTAGTTAAGGCTCCTGCCGCTAGGGGACCGCCAACTTGTATGAGACCACTGAGTGTAGAAACAAATGCTGCGACCGAGCCAGCGTAGTTCGGTGAAATATCTAATTGGTTCATGAAACTGCCACCAAGATAAGCGCCATTCAAAAACATTGTTATACTGAGTAAGTTCATTACGCCCACTTTATCACATTTCAATTGAGGGATTATAATTATCATGAGAGCTGGTCCCACAGTGGCTGTAAATAATTAGAAATCATTGTCAATTAAACGATAAACACAACTATAATTAGCTTTAAAATTATATGTAGCTAGATTCTAGAGCTGTTATTTTTTATGTCACCCTCAATTAATGTTTTTTTAGAATATATGTGAGCTAGTATATAGTATATATATATATATATATTTAGTAGCTATTCAGAGCTAGTATATAGTATATATATATATATATATATATTTAGCACCACGTCTTACTACCTGTTCAGGTTACAGGCATGTGTATTAATCACGCTAATTTGTTATGGTCGAGAAAGGTTAAATTTAGTGGAAGTGTACCCGTATTTACGTGGAAAACTATTTAAGATAAACCACTCTCAGTACACCCAACCAAAATTCAAACTCTTATCTACCTGTCATCGGTTGACCAGTTTATTGCTTGAGTGACACCTTAGACCATGCGGCCACTGAAGCATGTTTCTAGAAAACTAGAATATTTCCTACTGTTTTGGAAACAACAGTATAATATACTAAGGGGTGTAGGACATTAATATTCTATGTTATAAAATAGTAATTCCGAGATACTACTATTTATGGTCTATAATCTATAATTCATAAGTCTGAATAATTCTTTTTATGCCTCGTTTTATACAGTGGAACCTGATTAATTTGAACTTCCTTAATTCGAAATCGACTTTAATTCGAATTTTTCGCCCGGTCCCATGAATTCTGTATTTAAAAAAATGTTAAAAAATTGTGGATAATTCGAATTTTGTTTGAGTTAGGTCGAACTTTTCGTAAGTTGTTATGTACTGTGTAATATTGTTTTCCTACTTCTAGTTGCGGTGCCGTTCAATATTGTGTTCCTACTTCTAGTTGCGGCGCCGTGCTATATTTTTTGAAACAGTGGAGGTGACAGTGTAATGCGGTCGGTACTCTTCTTCACCGCCCCTCCCCCGCCCACCCATAAGTCTTTGTTTACACGTACAGTTCTGTACTCCGTTAGTCAAGGTCAAACCTCTCGAATGGTTATGTGCGCTGTGCGTTGTTTAGTTTTTGTTTGTTTTAGTTTTGTTTTGTACATTCTATACACTAGTGTTTGCGTGTAAGTGTGTGTATCGTTATGTCACTGTCCAAGCCACAGTCCTATAAATAATTAACTTTGGCCGAAAAAGTAGCTGTGATAAAGGAAGTGGAAAAGGGAATTCCTTTTAAGAAACATATTTAATTTGAATTTTTGGATAATTTAATTATTTTTTTTCCTGCTCCCTTCAAGTTCAAAATATTTAGGTTCCACTGTAAAAACTTTGAACTTACAAAAATAAAAAACGAACACAAATTTTCTTATACAAGGTGATTTTGAAATAACGTGCCAAAATTAAATGGGTGTGAGATGTTGCAAAACGACCATATTGGTATAGCGAATCCATGGCTAGTGATTTCACCGTAAGTATATATATATAGAGCTTCAAACATTTGAAATGTTGCCTGAAGTCTAGGCAACTTGTCTGGCATGCCAGACCTAACTGGTGATATTGGAACTATTGAAACGTCATGCCTCATCCAACCAAAGATTTCATTACTACTGCAAGCATGCCCCATTAAACTCGTAAACAAGATACATATCAGCAACCTACCTGAAAGTGTAACCCTCCATTTCGGTTCCAAGGCACGAACTTGTTGCCTGTGTAAAAGGGTATGTTTGTAGTAATCATGTGACCTTTGGATGAGGCTTGACGTCTCGATAGTGACAACGCCACTATCTAGCGGCAGCGCCACTGGCATGTCAGAAAAGTTGCCTAGACTTTAGGCAACACTTCAAATATTTTAATTTCCATAGCTCCTTATTGTTACATCACCAACCATGGGTTCATCGTACCATTATAGTAGTTATAGCAACATCGTACACCAATTTCATTTGGCCACGTTATTTCAAAACCATCCTGTAAGGAATTCAAGGAACACAATAAATACTATTTATAGCTGTTTTGGCATATAATTATTTCCTCAAGTCATAAATATATTGCTATTTAAACAAAAAATTATTCATATTTACCAATACAATTGAAAATTTTGTAGCATGTTAAGGTGGAAAGTAGTTTCTTCATCCTTAGCCAATGAGAGAGAAAGGCAAAGAATGCGTTGCCCACCAAATTGGCAAGATGCGGGCATGCAGACATTAAACTAGTCTGAAATAAAAAATTAATAATGTGGTTATAACAATTTTATAATGTTATTTACCCCAGAGGGTTTAAATAAACATTTAATTATATTTGTTTTAATACATATTTTGTAGTAATGGAACATGCGTTGATTTCCTTCGCTAAGCACACAGAAGACTACAATTGACTTCGTCTACTAATAACAACGATTAAGGCCCTTGGTCCTGTCAAGTGCCAGTCTAAAACCTATTTTGTGGGATGGTGGGTGGGAGGGTAAAAGGCGTGGTGTGGCTTCACAATCGACCAAAGTATCCTTCCGCGTCAACAAAAATAGATGGATCACGGAAAACGCAGATGGCGCTAGCTACCGGACAGGTCTTGTGGAAAAAATCATACGTTTGGAAATATCAGTTTTCTCGAGAACGAGTGAAAATTTTATGTTCATATTTTCAACACCCCTTCTGAGATAATGAATCAATGTTTATTAATTGTTACATTTTATTATTTTTTGTTATGAAGCCGGCAGTTTTCTATTGAAAAATGTCAATTTTATCGATATTTGATCACTGTTAAAATTATATAGGAGGTGTGTATATAAAAAGCATAACTTAATCAACATGCTTCTATTCTTGAACAAACCGTTTCCGAAAAGAAAATTTAAAAACAATTTAAAAAATTGAAGATAACTGTTTGTTCCCATGGCTCTGCATTTCCACGCCAAATCACCTCACCAAACACTCATTAGTTGTTAATGTTACCTTGATATTGTACATTTCTATCTATTTCGGAAGAATCATTCTTTTCCCTAAAATAAAGAAGTCACCACCGATCTTGAAGAACAATCGCATGAATATCAAGGCAATAAAAGAAAGTTGCTAGAAGATACAAGTGTGCCAACTGTTATTATTTACCTACCAAGTGTAAGACTAGCATAAGAGAACGGTATATTCATCATATAATGGCGGCGAATTTAAACCAAGCGGAATTTATATATGGGTTTTCTTATTTAATGTCGACATTACATGAGGCATTTTACTGCAATTTAAAACATTAATTCATACAAAAAAAATATTAAAATAATCTCATATGTCGTTATTCCACCGGAGGGGATGTCAAATTTTTAACTGTTCCTAAATTTCTCAAGTAAAGAGGAAGGAGGGGGGGGGGGAATGATTGTTTTAAAACAGTAAATGAGCTAAAAAAAAATTTTGTGCATGTGATTCCAGCCAATTTTAAAATAGTAAAATGGTTTTCGACATCTTATTGGATATGAGTAACCCAGAAGTTTTGCGGACGTCTCTACTTCAACTAGAAGGAGGTTTAATCTTTCAACACTACAAAGCTTACAAGCCTTAAAAATGTAAAGTGAAGTGAGCATTTTTAAAATATCTTTTGTTATCGGTTTTCAACCAGAGTGAGTTAAATTAGTATCCTTTCAATTATAAACATCAGGCGTCCCCTGGACAGCGGTACATTTGTACTGGCTAAACTTTCCACAAACTGAGCTATGGAATGATATTTCCCGGGAAACAGCATTAATATTATTATCTATAAAAGTTATCTTTATAACTAACCGTCTCAATGTTGAAATGGAACACCTTGGTGAGGTAAAGTGGCAGCTGTATAGATATCGTATAGTTAATCCACGCCGTGGACATGCTGACGGCGATGTGAGCCCACAAGGGTAAGCTCATGATGATCTTCAACCATGGAGCGCGGGGAACAATCTGTTTACCAACGTAAAAACATGTGTCGGTTAAAATTAGGCAGTTGTTCTCCACAGTACAGTAGCCCCACGGCTTCTTTGGTGCTGACTGACAGCTTTGAAAAGTTACCAGACCAAATTATGTATCCCTACGCCGAAAAAATTTAGGTATATACCTAAATGTTGACTGTCAGCTGTGAGCTGTCAGTCAGCACCAAAGAAGCCACGGGGCTACTGTAGTTGTGTTTATATGCAGGCACTAATGTTGGGATCACGATCAACTAAAATAAACGGCTATCCCCTGTTTTTTTAAAAGCATGCCATCACTATACACTTAACTTAGCGTGATGTTCACTTAACTTTGAGAACTGTTCAAGGGAGAACTTTCACGCTACGTCACGTGACGTGTACCGCGTGTTTCATGTCGGCAAATCATGTTTCGGGTGACGTCAACACGTTTATTTAGTACTTAATTTGTCTATTTATGATGTGCAGAAGCCTTCTTCGGTGCAGTTAATTATTTCTCGAGTTTCGTGAATACCATAACGTCGTGGCCTCTTCTTACCATTTATTTTCTAGCTTCAGTAAGCTCTTCTATTGTTAGTTCTTGAAACCTAATCACTCTTAGCTGTTTGTGTTATTTTAGTGGGCATTTGTCTTCAAACCATCCAAATACATTGGCTGTGCTTTGCCCTAGTTGTTACCTTACGTTATGTGAACAATAAGGGAACGTTACGTTACGTAAATATTAATTCGATCATGATCCCGGCATAAAGGTCTGACAGAGAAACTGATAGTTTCAATTTTATATGTTTATATATATATATATATATCGTATTACTACCCGTTCGGGTTATACGCTTATCCCTGGCGGTCTAGGGGTAAGGTGTCAGACTTCTGTGCTGGCGGCCGGGGTTCAATCCCAGGTCCCGGCACAGATTTATCTGATTACCAAACCCTTCCTTCACCTCTGACAAGACATCTTGTGAATTTGGGGAATGCCAGGCCTCCACCGTGGTTCGGATTCCACGTTAAACTGTAGGTCCTCCATTACATCTCACAATCACCCTACCATTACACATTAGCGTAAGTGCGTATAACCCGAACGGGTAGTAAGACGCGGTGCTAATAATAATCTACGCTTATCTAATAATTATGCTAATAATTTTAGAGATGAGGAAAGTTATATTTGTAGTAAGTGTACCCGTATTGGCGTGGAGGGAAAATGGAAAACCATTTTTGAAAAATTCATCCTCAGCACACTCGACTGAGATTCAAACCTCGATCTCCCCATTGTCTGCAATCTAGTCCACCGCGAGAGTAGCGCGTTAGACCATTCGGCCACCGAAGCGGGTGGCATGTTTATCAATTGACATGATGTTGTCTACTATCAATTCCACAAAATGTTTACTAAGACGTACCATTCCAGTTGCATCCACGCGTGATGCCATCGCGAACGTTAGTGGTACGATGGATTCACAAGAATTTAAAGAGGATAGAAGATACCACCAGGTGGATTTATCAGGGTAGGGTCGAAACAATTAGATGATTTGTAACTTGAAAATTAACACTTTAATTGAAAAGTAAATATTCACTAGCTAAATAAAAGCAAACTACATTATACACCCTTTTCACTTTTTGAAGATAACGTCACTCAGGTGAGCTCCACCGGACGTCATTACGTTCCTCATCACTTTCCTCAGCAAAGATCGTCTAATTGTTTCAACACCACCCTATAAATCTGATTGTATAAGCTTGTGACGTCATTAAGAACCCACTCTAGTGCGCTACAAACATATCTATATAACGCCACCTATCCCTATCTTGAGCTAATTCTATCCAGTCTATCTCATTACACCTTATCTCTCAGGTATATCCAAATTTTATCCTCCCATCTTCGTTTGGGTCTTCCCAATGGTCTTTCCCACATTGGGTTTACCATTCAATACTTTGAACGCGGTTCTAGATACTCCCATTGGCGCTGCATGACCTGCGTGATTTCATTACTCTAACAATGTATGGTGATGAGTACGGGGCGTGCAGCTCATCATTATGTATCCTCCTCCACTCCCCATTATCTTCTTCCCTTTTTGGACAAAATATATTCCTAATCACCTTGTTTTCGAACACCCTAAATTTATTCTAGTCATATAAGTTAACAGACCATGTTTCGCTCCCATAGAGAACAGCCGGTAAAATTATGGGTTTTTTTTATTTTCTGAGTATACATTTCTTTACAGCAGGTGAGACATCAACAACTTACTGACCGAGCTATAGCGAACATTTCCCGTTCCTAATTTCCAATCTAATATTGTTATCGCTAGTAAAAATGGTTTCTAATTATTTAAATTCATTAACCCTATCAAATGGTATGTTGTTTGCTGTAATATCTAAATTATCGTCCTCAATCTGTGTTATTTATGTTATCATATAATTAGTCTTTTCAGGATTCACTTCTAAAACTATTTTTCTTACTATCCTCTGATGAAATTTCTCAAATGCTGGCGGACGGGGTTCAATCCTCGGTCCTGGCAAAAGATAAATCTGATTACCAAACCCTTCCTTCACCTCTGACAAGACGTCTTGTGAATGTGAGGAATGCCAGGCCTCCACCGTGGTTTGGATCCCACGTTAAACTGTAGGTCCTCCATTTCATCTCACAAACCATTTCATCTCACAATCACCCTACCATTACACATTAGCGAAAGTGCGTATAACCCGAACGGGTAGTAAGACGCGGTGCTAAAGATAATAATAATAATAAAATTTATCAATTTCTTGCAACTTCTTCCTTCCAACAAAGCTAACTCATCAACGTATCCTAATAGCTTCAATGTGCCGTTTAATTTAAACCCTTCCCTACTCTCTTGCACTACCCTAATAGCGCACTATAAGGCTAGATTAAAGTGTAATGGGGGAAATGCGTCTCCTTGTTTCAATCCATTATGTATTTCAAAAACATCTGATAGGTGAGATCCAACCCGTACCCTGCCACGCGTTTCTTTCAAACATACCTCAATTAGATTGAGCAGTTTTTTGGGGTATTCCAAACTTGACTAAATTTTATTTTAATTTATTTATTATTATTATTATTATTATTATTATTATTATTATTATTATTATTAGCACCGCGTCTTACTACCCGTTTGGGCTATATGCACTTATGCTAATGTGTAATGGTAGGGTGATTGTGAGATGAAATGGAGGACCTACAGTTTAACGTGGAATCCGAACCACGGTGGAGGCCTGACATTCCCCATATTCACAAGATGTCTTGTCAGAGGTGAAGGAAGGGTTTGGTAATCAGATAAATCTGTGCCGGGACCGAGGATTGAACCCCGGCTGCCAGCACAGAAGTCTGACACCTTACCCCTAGACCACCAGGTCACCTTTAATTTATTTCATTTTAACTGAATCATAGATTTTTTTAATGTATGTATAATTGATGTACCGTAATGTTGAATTACCACTTCTTTTTTTTAAATATTTGCCGCATAGTAATAATCGGATCCGTTATTGATCTATTACGTCAAAATACACGTTGATGATCGCCAATTATTTCCTCTGCATATGGCGTCAATCTCATTAATATGTTAGATAAAATTTTGTAACATGGTGGTAGCAGTGAGATACCTCTATAGTTATTACCCTATGTTTTAGCTCCCTTTTTGAAAATGGCTATTATTATACTTTCCTTACATTCTTGTGGAAATACATCATGTTTTCATATGAAACATAAAGGTTTATTAATTTCCAATACTAAAATTTCACCCCCTCCCTTTAGTAACACTGATGGTATTGAATCTATACTTGAAGCTTTATGATTCTTTACTTTCTTAATTACTTCTTTGACTTCACTAATACTTGGCTCTGGAACTAGTGGCTCTGCAGTATAGATTTTGATAGCCTCACCTAAATCGGATCCTTCGTGAACATCTACTCGAACCATCACACGTATCTGCCATCAAATTACCTTTCTCATCTTTAACTAAACTATTCCTAGCCCACAGACAAAAATAATATACCCAGCCACTCAACCTCCAGGTTAAAATGGTGGCGCTCCTTTTGCTAGCTAGAGTCCTTCACCACTTGGGTCGCTGCGGTTAGTCCTATCCTCACCCGGCAGTGACACTAGCGAAGCCCAGCGTTGAAGAACTCTAGCTAGCAAAAGGAGTGCAGCGAAACCCCTGTAAGGTTGAGAGTCTGTTTCTTACTTGCCTGTGGTCTAGCCTGATAACTTTTCTTATATCCGTTAATACCTAAATAAAGTTCCCTGATATTCTTATGTTCGCTACTAGGTTGTTAAAAATAAGGTCACATTTTGAAACTTTAAATAATAAATAAGCCTTTAAAATATAAATAAATATATATATATATATGTGTGTGTGTGTGTGTGTTTGGCTGTCTTGATATTAGCATTTTATAACTTCTGTGTATTGGATGACGTAGGCAATGACATAATCAAATTCTTCCAAATGGTGCTAGCTTTATATTATTTTTATATTGATTCACAAAACAAGGCCGAACAGTGACACTGCAGTGCGACTAACCTAGTCTCATGAGGTAAAAGTTTAGTATTTTAATGTATATGATTTACCTTATAGTCCATGTTTGTTTTACTCATCAAATATTTTTTCTCCTCTTCGGATATTCTTGGGTGTTTGCTTGGTGAGTCATACACAATGTACATCCACGAAACAAAGAAAGGAATTGATAGCATTCCATTCAGGTAGAATATTCCATCCCAACCAAAGAGATATATTATAGTTGCTGATGTGAACATTGATATAAGCGTCCCAACAATCTGAGCTGAAAAAAAAGTCCATATATATATATACATACATACATACATACAAATATTGGTTGGCAAATGTTTTATTTTCATAACAATTGGTATTAAATTATTCAAGATATAATATATTATTTTATTTAGATAAATTATTTAAAACAAATTTGGTAAGTAAATTAAACATATTATTATTAGTAGTAATAATAAATCATTTAAACATTTGATGTACGATACATATCTATATATATTGATGTCATTTTTTTACGTGTTTTTTTCCTTTTTTGGGAAGTAGCTTTGCGAGTTTCCCACCACCAATTCCGATAGAATGAAACCTAGGTCGGGGGATCGGGTGGTAAAGATCAATTTTCTTCAAGCGGCAGCCATTACCTCTTTGTCTAGTGGCAGCATTGTAAAGTGTCAACTGTGTTCTTATTTTCATTGTAAAAGCTTTATTATGTTTATTCCTTTTATATGTTTGTATCCATATTTCCTGCACCTTCTTCCAAATATAATATGATCGAATAAATAATTTAAAGTTTTTGTTGTGGGTAGGTGTCTTCCTGTATCGACTCGCACTTGAGGCGTGCTAAATCTGACTATGACACTGTCCAAAATTTTACTTTGATGGGAAATCTGAATGTTCGGAGATTCTCTCATAGACGATGGATTTAAAAAATTATAAATACACATAAAATGTTCTGCTTGGAGAAAATTTCATGTCAAATAAGTGGGACATAGGTAACTGTAAATATGTATACAGTCTTTAATAGGGATATCCTTACGTAATAGTAATAGCTACCTTTCCCTAATTACCTGAGAAAACAAGAGCAGCGACTATCATCCTCTCTTTACCAATCAGCCATCGCGTGAACAATATGTTGAACCCTGGTATGACGGAGCCCTGTAAATAGATTGTATTGGAAGTATAAGGGCTTGAAAAAACATTGTACAGTCATTTTTCTCAATAAGATAAAGGATAGACCCTCGCTCATCTAAGACCAAAGAGATAAAGGATGGCTCATTGTCCATCTCGGGCCAAGGAGATAAAGGATGGACCGTCGTCCATCTCAGGCCAAGGAGATAAAGGATGGATCATTGTCCATCTCAGGCCAAGGAGATAAAGGATGGACCCTCGTCCATCTCAGGCCAAGGAGATAAAGGATGGACCCTCATCTATCTCAGGCCAAAGAAATAAAGGATGGATCATTGTCCATCTCAGGCCAAGGAGATAAAGGATGGACCTTCGTCCATCTCAGGCCAAGGAGATAAAGGATGGACCCTCATATATCTCAGGCCAAAGAGATAAAGGATGAACTCTCATCTATCTCAGACCAAAGAGATAAAGGATGGATCCTTGTTCATCTCAGGCCAAGGAGATAAAGGATGTATCCTTGTCCATCTCAAGCCAAGGAGATAAAGGATGGATCCTTATCCATCTCAGGCTAAGGAGATAAAGGATGTATCCTTGTCCATCTCAGACCAAAGAGATAAAGGATGTATCCTTGTCCATCTCAGGCCAAGGAGATAAAGGATGGATCCTTGTCCATCTCAGGCCGAAGAGATAAAGGATGGGTCCTTGTCCACTCAGGCCAAGGAGATAAAGGATGGATCATTGTCCATCTCAGACCAAAGATATAAAGGATGGATCCTCGTCCATCTAAGACCAAAGAGATAAAGGATGGAATCCTCGTACATCTCAGGCCAAAGAGATAAAGGATGGATCATTGTCCATCTCAGGCCAATGAGATAAAGGATGGATCCTTGTCATTCTCAGACCAAAGAGATAAAGGATGGATCCTCGTACATCTCAGACCAAAGAGATAAGGGATGGATCCTTTTCCATCTCAGGCCAAGGAGATAAAGGGTGGATCCTTGTCCATCTCAGACCAAAGAGATAAAGGATCAACTCTCATCTATCTCAGACCAAATAGATAAAGGATGGATCCTTGTCTATCTCAGGCCAAGGAGATAAAGGATGTATCCTTGTCTATCTCAGGCCAAGGAGATAAAGGATGGATCCTCATTCATCTCAGACCAAAAAGATAAAGGATGCATCCTTGTCCATCTCAGACCAAAGAGATAAAGGATGCATCCTTGTCCATCTTAGGCCAAGGAGATAAAGGATGGATCCTTGTCCATCTCAGACCAAAGAGATAAAGGATGCATCCTTGTCCATCTTAGGCCAAGGAGATAAAGGATGGATCCTCGTCCATCTCAGACCAAAGAGATAAAGGATGCATCCTTGTCCATCTCAGGCCAAGGAGATAAAGGATGGATCCTCGTCCATCTCAGACCAAAGAAATAAAGGATGGATCATTGCACATGGTTACGTGACTGGTACCGTTCTGCAGGGGTATCAGGATAGACTTTAGGTATAGATCAAATGATACTAGAGATGGTTTAAGATCGAAAAACAACGAGCGTGACCACATGGAGTGGTAGTTTGGTCATGGCGCTGCGGTGTGGATAGGGAAAGGGAAAACTGCCACACTATATTTTTCCCTGGAAAAAGACCTTTTGCCAATAATGATAGTAACTTACAAAAAGCAGCCCTTGTATGATACTGACGCAGACGTACAACCACACATTCAGTCGGATGAAGGTCGGTTGTAGACATGCCACCCCGCCGTTGATGAGGAACGAGAACCCGACGATGTATCTGGTGCCGAATATCTCGCAGATCCTCGCCGAAACCAAATAAGAGAAGAGCATTCCAATCTCCCCGGCGGCGATAACCGTGGTCCTGGTCATCCCATCCCATTCGAACTCTCCCGGCTAAAAACAAAACCAGCATTTTACCCGGAAGAAGGAAGTTGGAAGGATACTCACAATATCTTATCTCTTCTTATCTTACTTCCACATGAAGGAAAGAAAATGGTGGTGTGTGGCATGGACTGTTCAAGAAAACAGAGAGGAATAAAATGGTGGTGTGTGGCATGGACTGTTCAAGAAAACAGGGAGGAATAAAATGGTGGTGTGTGGCATGGACTGTTCAAGAAAACAGGGAGGAATAAAATGGTGGTGTGTGGCATGGGCTGTTCAAGAAAACAGAAAGGAATAAAATGGTGGTGTGTGGCATGGACTGTTCAAGAAAACAGAGAGGAATAAAATGGTGGTGTGTTCGAACAATACTTCAAAATAGCTCATAATTTCAAATAATCTTCCGACAAAACTGAAGTTCGAAGACAGCAGTAGTTTTATAAACCTCAATCGTGTGTCTGTCACAGATTTTGAAGTCGTTTTACAACACTGTTGTTTAACACTTCGTCTTACTACCCGTTCAAGATATACACTTATTTACTAATTACGCTAATGGTTTTAGAGATTGAGAAGGTTATAGTTAGAAGAATTTTACCCAAATTTACGTAGAGGGAAAGTGAAAAACTATTTTGGAAAAGCCACCCTCAGTATACCCGATGAGATTCGAGCCCTGATCTCCTCGTCATCGGCATTATAGTCTACTGAGAGAGTACCGCCTTAGACCAGGAGGCCACCAAAGTGGGTCACGTTGCTTGTTGGTGACAATGTTGGCAAACACGCAAACAATGTTTCTTAGAAACTATTTAAAATGAACGACAAGAACCATTGTTCTCTTTTTTGGAAAACACAAAGGAAGCACGGAAAAAATGTTTGCAAACTGTTTCCAAAAACACTTTTTAAAAAAAATTGGAAACAAGAGCGTACTGTTTTCAAACAGTGTTTCCTGGGGAAAAAAAATTCTGAGGGCGTGTTAGACTTTACGATACAAAACTGAGCCGGGAATAAGAATTTTAAAAACAACACTTAACATGATGAACGAACTTTGTTAATAGTTAAACAGAAGGTAGATAAAACCTTTTTTCATCCGACCTCAACAATTAAAATTGATCCAAAATATCCATTTCGAGGGGATAAATTTAGCATATCTATACTATCACAATTTTTGAGCTCGTGAAATACATTTTATCTCTTTTAATAATCAAATCGAATCAATTTGTTTTAAATTTGTTTTATGAATTATCCCAACTGATAACACGATAACTGAATTAGTTGTATTATCTTTAACGAGTTTCTGGTTTTGTTTACACCCACACCAGTGGTCACGTATATAAAGGCGTCTGGCTAATAAAAGACTGGCTTGACAACGACGTAGAGTTGTAGGTTCGAATCTTTTTAAGGTGTCATATGGGATGGTTCTACCGCGTGTAATTTATCACTTTAATTTTTCCATCAACTCGGACAGCAAGGGGAGGCAATCTACAAGTTCTTGATGGATTTGGTATGGAAAAGAAAAGTTCCATTGAAATGCAAGTGGATACTTTAAGGACATACTCGTATTATGCATTCATGTTCATGTGTATGCAGCTGAAACATGGACTCACACGCAGTGGCGGCTCGTAGCTAAAATTAGTGGGGGTGCTGCTCCATAAAATGTATAGCCTTTGTTTTAAAATCATGTAAAAGGAAAATTTATTCATAAACTTGATACAATCTTAACAAAAAAAACCTTTTTTACTTACTTTATCTTAAATTGTTACAGTTCAAGCTTGATCTATTCATTTAAAAATTAAATCCATTCTTCTTGTTTTAATTTGCGCAAAAAGTTCAATTATTTTCTCCCTTGATCTCTGGATGACAATTGAAGAAATTTTTCTCCATTGAAAGTGCTGCAAGCGCATTTAGTCTTTCTGTTAAATAAAAGAACCGAAAAAAAAATGAATCAAATATAATAACTAGAAGTAGAATAATAATCTAATTCTACATTCTTCTACACTTTATCACATTCAAGAATATGGTGCACTGTTTTTAAGCACAACACACGCTGAGTAAAAAAAATTCCTTCCAATATTACGTCAGAGCCGGCACTGCGAAAGCAACAGTGCTCTTTCAACCTGGCAATCCCCCCTTACTCCCCACCTCCCTCCTATGTGCGCATGAGCACAACAGTCAAACACCACGTCACTGACACTGTGAAGCTCACAGTTCCATACAAAGATTTTGGTATCTTTTTCATAAACTGGGTGATGGCTACTGAAGTACTGACATTAAACTTAAGGAATATATATTGTACTACAAAAATAAAGAAAGAATTAAAGAAAAAAGTACTGATTATATTAAATGTTATCGATAATATCAAGTGGAAATAGGTGGTTCTGCAGTTCCACAGTGCCTATACACGAGCCACCACTGCTCACATGTTCGACAAAGATTTATAGTAGACTTTGTTTGAGTGGTGCAGAAATTCACACGCTAGCGGGGATGTATTTAGGCCCATAATACTTTGCATCACAAACTAGAAACAGCCGATCATCGACAAGCTGTATTTACAATCGGATAAACAGATATTTAAGATTAAAATCACATTGGATGTTTTCAAACTATTGTGTTGTTTAGCGAAGCAAATGAAAACCATTGTTGTTCTGTCTGAAGATGAACTGCAACAGAATGGCATCAGTTGCATTCTGCTTTGATGGTCGTCGTGATGTTATGAGGTGCATGTTAAAGGCAGAAGAAAATGGCAAAATGTATGCAGGTATAGTGAGAGAATAACATTACTCTGTTTGTATGGAGCCAGGAGGCAAATATCTGTGGCATTTGTTTCCAGGAAAAGCAATTAAAGAGAAGGCACATGCAGAAATAATTGTTGATAATTTGGTTGAGTGGCTGATAGAAAGAGGAGGAGACCAAACTCTTCAAGCTATTGGAGGTGATTTATGTAAAGTAAATACTGGTTTGGTGGAAGGAGTGATGCATTATGTTGAGAAGAAGTTACAAAGGAAGCTTGTGTAGATTTTCTGTAACCTGCACCCGGGTGAACTACCATTGAGGCACTTGGTGACGGCTTTAGATGGCTTGACATTAAGTAACAACAATTGGTCAGGTCCTATAGGAAAGATACTATATTCTGCTAACTATGATAACCGTTGACCCTGATCTTCCTTAGCTATGTGATGAAGTTATCAAAGATCTGAACACAGATCAAAGTTATGGCTATAGAATTATAACTGCAATTAGAACAGGTGTCCTGCCAAAGAATCTAGTTGTGTTAGAAATAGGACATGTATCACACAGCAGATGGTTCACAGCAGCTCTAATATTTATGAGAATATTGGTTTCAAAACTTAATTTAAAGATGAAAAATTTGAAAAATTTAAGAATGATTGTAAAGTTATGTGTTGACGTTTACTTAGTGAATTGGTTCAATATAAAAATAAATAGCAATTGGACACAAGGCCCCGGGAATTTCCATTTTCAGTCACAGCTGTTGAAAGGCCATTGTGAAGCAGTAAGGAAAATTGTTATGCTTACAGTATACCGGTCAGCTTGGTATGGTTACAGCGAGTCTGCCCTATAGCCCGTTTCGTGCAATGAATAGGAAGAGGAGAGAAGAGATGCAGTGGAGAAAATATTGAATATTAGAGGTGAAGTATATGAGACGACACAGATTGGATACAGCAGTGTGAGATCAAGGAAGACACCATCCATCAACATTGAGACAACCACACTCACCGAACTAAATGAGTGGAGCTCCGGCCGTTCTGAGCCACCTCTTACTTGTAAAATGGTAATTTTAGAGATCAAGACATCTCTGAGCAAACCTAAGATGGCTTCAGATTGGCCATCACACACCCAATCCACAGAAAGGTGTGTAAAAATTACAACTGAGGCTGCTGGTCATAT
Organism: Timema californicum; assembly: GCA_902141385.1. NCBI lineage: Eukaryota > Metazoa > Arthropoda > Insecta > Phasmatodea > Timematidae > Timema > Timema californicum. The sequence goes on from CABFOW010000671.1 coordinate 56,679, forward strand.
TTGCAATCAGGAGAGGAGGGAACATTATATTAGGGGTCAGATGGCCAACAGGGAGCTCATGAGCCGGAAGAGAAGCCAACAAGATATCACTTCTTTGGTGGACTTTGTTTGGGGGGAAAAAAGCGTTAAATTTACTCTAAAGATGACATATGGAAGACAATTATGTGGCTAGATATGTTGCTAAGACTACATTTTCATTTTGTAATAAATATTAATTTTCACATATTTTCTTTGTGTTTAGATTTAGGCAAGACTCACTTTAAGAAGTATATCAACATTCTGTCTGATTCTTTCTGCAAAAAATATATTTTGATCAGTAGTAGTGTGGTAATTTTGAAATTATTTGAAAAAATGTGTTGTTCAGATTATCTGTATGTTTGGATAAATTTTACTTAATTTCCACTTATTTCAACTGTGGTTTGAAGTAGCTAAACCCCACTCAAAGCAATTTTTGAAGATAGTTTCAAATTCAGGATGAAAAACAGAATAATTTTGTCACTAGTCATTTTTAAATTTTCAAAAATTTTAAATTCATCGATAAAATGGACACGACCTACTGTAGAAGTGTAAGCCAGGGCATAAGATAAGGCTAGAGGGTGATGGAAATAATGTTGGGGCTGAAGGGTGTGGGAAGAAGACCACAAGAGAAGCCAATAAGGAGGTGAGAACAGAAGATTGCTGAGGGAGTGCAAGCAAGGGGATAAGAGAAGACTAGAGGCAAGAAGGAAGGATTTTAAAGGGTACAAGATGACCACAAGAGAGAGGAAGTAGGAAGTGAGAAAAAATATTGCCCAGGGAATGGAAAAAAGGGGTAAAGAGTGGGCTAAAGTGAGGGAGAAAGAATGGTGAGCGGATATTTACCGGGCAAAGTCTGAAAACAGTGCTAGATGATATGTTTTCTTCTTTTTTTTTAAAAAAAAAGGGGGGGACTATAAAATCTATCAAACACAGAACGCACGTCGACGTACTTTCCTTATAAAAGTCTCGTTGACGACGGGCTCATGACAAACATCCGTGTCGTTTTCATCCCCTCCGATGACCGTCACTTTGTAGATCATGGCGGTGACTGCTATGGGAACACCGGCGGAGTTGTAGGTCATGAGAAGTATCGTGAAACAAGCTTCGGCCGCAAACATGTACCGCGTGGGGATGGAGCGCCACCATCGCGCTGCAAACAAGAGAAACAAGAAATTATCGCAGCAGTAGCGCTGACGAGAATTTCGCGTGTGTGTGCGCTGCAAAGCAAATTCACTCGTTTATTCACACCTAACCGTTATTTTAGTCACACAATTTGTGGCCAATGTAATTAGTAAGATTCATCAACATTTATTATAAACATTGAATAATGAGAAAGAAAAATCTAAAGAAAATCAGAACATAGCTATATATTATCAAATAATGTTTACATGTCATGGAAATATTAAATTTTACTCATACGGATTGAATTAGTCTTCTCTGAGAAATTGCGTCGAGTGTGTTAAGCCCTGTCAAACGCTATTATAGTTTTTATATTTGACAATGTATAGTCATCATGTGAAAATACAGACGTCAATGAAGGGCATCTTGAGTGAACTTTAGAATTAGAGGGTCTACTATGATTATTACTTGCCCTTTCATTTCTAGGTAGAGTATTGAAGTTTTGGTATTGTGTAGTTTTTTTTTTTGTTTTTTTTTTCAAAGTAGTTAATCAAGACAATGGTTCATAACTATGCTTCATGCCTGTACAGCGGTTTTTTTTCTGCATTTAGTGGTTGTAGTGAATGTAAAATCAAATGCTAATATTGGTGTTGAATGTCTTTTTAGGTTCCGTATCTGCTGGAGGCCTATCTCCAGAAAGATGGTTTTCTGAAGGTTTTGAATGAATATGTTGTGATTCAACAATATGTTGGACAGAGTGTACACTCAAAATTAAGAATGTGCCGCTACAGAAGAGCATTGTTGAAACTAGAAATTGTTGCAACTTAGGACGGCCGCCTTACATTCCTAGTCTTGAGACAATGTCTTCTGTACTGATCATGTAAACTCCAGTTAGGGATGTTCATGACCCAGAGTTTGCAAGCACCCCCCCCCCCCTTCCTATATAAGGGGGGGTATGACTGGAAAATCAGGCGATAAGATAGCCTAATTTTAACGACATATCTTTATTTTATATTAAACGATGAAATAGTACAAAATTTTAACACATCAAAAAAAATAGAGCGTGAAGCGCGTCTTCTTTTCTAACATATAAACAGATCTGTTCAGAGTACGGAGACCTTAATTTAACAATGCTCAACCCCGCAGGGAAATGTAACAAAGGGTAACAGTAAATGCTAATACGCAAGCGCGATGAACGTAATCATACATATCAAACAACAGCCCAAAATGGCTAATGTTAAAGTCAATGGTGCTAGGCCCGAAGATTATTTAATCTATCATGTCTCTTAACCTCGCGAATGAACTTATTTACCAGATGAAATGAACCCTATGAAATGAGAGTGTAGAATACTACACTTGTATGATTATGTGTCCCGACTCAGGATGTCCACCTTGACAGAAGCGCCAAGCTAGGTCACCTGCGAAAGGGATGACTCTAAGTAACCATCGACCACCAGTGTCCCAATATATATACAAAAATGAATTCACAGAGAGGGGAAGGGATGCTAGAAGAGGGAGGGAAGGAGAAGCGATAAACAAGATGACCAGAAGGATCGGGTAACAATTCGAACAATCTAGACGCTACGCGTGGCGGAACAAGGAACTATCTTCTTTTGTTTCTGGCCAGTCTCGTGTTTTATCCTTAGTAGCGGTCCGTTGAACGCTTTAAATGTGTGTGTGTGTGGGGGGGGGGGTTGTATTTTAATTTTAAATACTATTTCTGTATTCTTTTTTGGTTTTCGATGTTATTTCCTTGGAAACTTTATCTAATAACCAAAATTTAAAATAATAGAAGGTTTTTTTCTATCAGAAATTGAAAAAGGATGAAAGGCTTGGTTGGACGCAAATGGGAGGATAACATTTGAATAAACCTAAGAAAGTTAGGGTGTGATTACATAGACTGGATAGAACTAGCTCAAGATAGGGATAGAGTGCAATAAGGTGGACTGGATAGAACTAGCTCAAGATAGGGATAGGCGTAATGAGGTGGACTGGATAGAACTAGCACAAGATAGGGATAGAGTGCAATAAGGTGGACTGGATATAGCCAGCTCAAGATAGGAATGGGGTGTAATGAGCGGGACTAGATAGAACTAGATCAATTTATTTCAAATATATATTATTCAGGAATGACGCAACATCAAATACAAATAGACAACTTTCAATATAACGGAAACTTCTGCTTTGTTTAGTTAATCTCTTTGCTTGTATAAATTATGAAGATTGTAAAATACAGTACTGTAATATTAAACAACGTCTTAAGTAACTTTTACATCGCATACAACCCGTACTGGCACATGGGATAATATAAATTATATTTTTAATCCGACTTCTTAATATACGCGTATACGTTAGCTCTTAATTTTTCGATCGTAAACCAAACTTAGCGCTGTTTGCCTTCCTGTCATGAAACCAGGGGCAAGGGTTTAAAATCCCGGTTATAAGTAAATATAATTTACCTTGACGGTTTCCCACTCCTACCTCACACAAATGCTGGTACACCTCCTCTAAAACTCCGCCTTCTTTTTTTACCCCATTAGCGTCAGTACGTGGTCAAACCGGCTAGGTTTTAAGACGTGGAGTGCGAGATATATTAGGATTGTTAACCAATGGCGCATTTGCGACTCATTTAAAAATAACTTTTAAAAATTATGTGCTGAGCTAATGGGCATTTAGCTCTCACAAGTAAGTGACTGTGTCAACTTCCAACATATCAACAATGTGTCCAAGAGGTTGCAGTTTGAAGTTCCCATAGCCGACCTGATACGGCGATTATGTCCCGGGGCTATCTCTAATAACCCTCCATTAATTGACACCGGAGCGCTAAAACCACTACCAAGAAACGCAGGTAATGTTCGATCTTCACATTTTTGCTGTTTTTCGGTTCGTCACGCATGCGCAAGCCCCTCTTTGGCGGCCACCCCTTCTTGCACTGTCGTGATGGGACGTGGTTGGCTGTACTCTCTCCCTTCTTCCCCTCTCGCCTGTATTGGTCCCAGTCGGGGAGTTTGTGCTATTTGTTGGTACGAGCAAATTTTAATAGACATAACGTTTTATTGTGTGGAGCTGACCGGTTGACTAACTCTTGATTCTCTACATCTTTATCACAGCAAACCATTAGAGCCGGACCTTGGGCGCTATGGCGTCTAGGGGAGTCGAAGCCAGGGATGGCTGCAGTTAGCCTCCGCCACAGCGGGTATGATATCATCAAATCCTTCAACTGTGGGTGCACAACTCGCGCTCGGACTGCCCTACCACCAGGATTAGGATTAAGAAGAACTAGCTTGGAATTGTGTCTGTTGCAGCCGACAAACGGGCTGGTTTAACTGAATTCATTTGATGGTGCTGTAATCCTTGTCCAACTTACCTCGCTCTACTCTATGCGTGGTATTTGATCAAGTTAAATGAGTTAACTTTTTGTTTAGCTATGTTTGTGAGTCATTCAGGCCTGCAAATATATTATTAAATGCTAGTTAGGCTCCCTCAGAGCCTATTGTTTGTTTTGTTAAATAGTATGTAAAGGATGACCTGGCGGTCTAGGGGTAAGGTGTCAGACTTCTGGGCTGGCGGCCGGGCTTCAATCCTTGGTCCCGGCATAAATTTATCTGATTGCCAAACCCCTCCTTCACCTCTGACAAGACATCTTGTGAATGTGAGGAATGCCAGGCCTCCACCGTGGTTCGGATCCCACGTTAAACTGTAGGTCCTTCATTTCATCTCACAATCACCCTACCATCACACATTAGCGTAAGTGCGTATAACCCGAACGGGTAGTAAGACGCGGTGCTAATAATAATAGTATGTAATGTGTTCTTAGTTCCATGAGAGTGCCTACCTTAAAAACACTAGCCAGCCCGGTGTAGTTGGTTGCGTGAACCAAATTTTTAGTATAAATTCATGCTAGACTTAAAAGTTATGTTCTTAATTTACCGGCTTGTATCCCTTTGTGAATTGTATTTTTAGGATGTGCTAGCCGGGTTTAGCTAAATTTAGTAACGCTAGAGCGTTTGGTTAGTTGTGAGGCTGCCCTTACTGTTTGATAGCTAGTGAGAACGTAAGCCCACAGTAATTGGAAGCTACCAGACATGATTGTTGACCTAATTGGGTCTGCCAGGCCTTTCGATGGGCCCATTTAACCTTACGTTGCGGCAGAAGGGACCGCGAGTAGTTTTACAGTTTTTATAGCATTAAATTTGTTTGACCAAAATAAATAAAATATTTCTCCAGTAACAACATAGAGTTTAGTTTTCTGCACATGCTAATATCAACATATCTTGAATATCTGTCAAGGGTGTCCTGGAATTTTGTCAAAACTTTTTCTCTTTTTTTAAACAGTTTTGACCAAATTCTAGGACACCCTTGAAAGATATTCACGATCTCTTGAAACTATCTTGGGCATAAAACTATTTTATATGTTGCTACTGGAGAAATATTTGATTTATTTTGGTCAAACAAATGTAATGCTATAAAAACTGTAAAATTACTCGCGCTCCCTTCTGCCGCACCTTAACTTATTTAGTCTTGTTATTGTTCTTCTTAATGGCTTGACTTATCTACGCTGTGTTGTTTGCATTTCTGTGCCTTTAGACGGGTTTCTTAAGCCTAGAGCTTGAAGATGCTGAACTTCATTCTGAGTACACCTTGGTTGTAAAGGTTTGGTCGTGAGCCCAGCAATAGTCTACCACGGCTATTTCTGTGATCCCCCCAATCGGGGTATATTATTTACGTGTTTAGCTGCCCTGTATTGTGGCTATGACGTTCGCGTAGTAAATCATTTGTTATTGAAAGGCGATGCATTGCTGGTTAAATGATAAGTTGTAGTCAGGACTTTTATGTACGAAGGTAGCCGAGGGCAGTATGAACTAATGAGCTTATCTAAGGGAATTGTTTAGTCTACCACTCTTGTTGTGATATTTATCTTTACCTCGCCTAGTTCTGTATTCGTTTTGAATGGACCCATTTGACGGGTCGTTTTCTTGCAGCCTACTAATTATCTTAATTGATTGGCTAATTTCTAATTACTATACGCTACTCGCCTCACGAGATTAATTAAAGATATATATTTTCTCATAGTGCTCCGTTCAAGGTGCACTGCGAGCTGGCCGTGACCCTAGTGGCCAGCAGTCTGATGTTGGGCCGTTTCATTTATTTTGATACTCTTGTTCCAATGTATACCTAATTTATCAATTAATTGGAACCAAATAAACTACCATTTTCTAATCTTGTGTATTTTTCTGTGTGTTATTTAATAAACTGCTATTACCTTTGTATTTCCTGCTGTGTGATTATTCATACCCTCCTTTAGTAGGTAGAGGCAGGGTACAATTACTACCCACTTTGATAGGCGTATGGTCTATCTCAGTCACCATAGTTTGCAGGTAATAGTGACGTTGTGGTTTGAATCTGGTTCGTTATATTGAGAGTGGCTTATCTTACAGATTTCTCACCCTCCCTCTCCACGTAAATGCGGGTGTGTTTCCTATGAATTAAATCCTCATCGCCCCAACGCGTTAATGTAATCAACACATATGCGTCTAACACGAACGGGTGATTAATTAAATTTGATGGAAATAATGCTCTAAATTATTATGCTGAGAGTCTGATTCTTAACATGACATTATCAACTCGATAACGAACTGAGATATTGTACCCACGTGACACTTTTGCAACAAACGTGACTAAGATTAAATAAACATCAAGGGATCATAATATATAAGAAAGTACAGTTGCCCTGTGGCTTTTTTGGTGCTGACTGACAGTTCACAGCTGACTTCTGACAGTCAACATTTAGGTATTTGTCAGAAGTGACAGCTGCTAAACACACGTTTTTGCAGCTCGTATGGTTCGGCGTAGGGATACATAATTTAGTCTGATAACTTTTCAAAGCTTTCAGCTGTGAGCTGTCAGTCAGCACCAAAGAAGCTATGAGGCTACTGTAGTAACTGCTATAACGACCGCACGCGGTCTTTTGAGAACCGTTACATAGTATGGTTTTGATTATACTAATAAACATGTCTACCCATTTTGGTGGTCGCATGGTCTAAGGCGCTATTCTCACAGTAGACTAGACTATCGATGACGAGGAGATCGAGGTTCGAATCTCGGTCGGGTATAATTAGGGTGGTTTTTCCAACTTGGTTCTCCTTCCAGATTATAGGCATTCAATAACACAAATGTGGTATAAAGTATGAAATTTAGAGGAATTGTACATGCATTTTCTCGGGGAGGATGAATCGGAAACTATATAGGAAAAACTACCCTCATTACACCCTACCTCCCCGTGATCGACAAACACATAGAAAACAGAGCCTGACGATTAAACCACGTGCACATCAATGCATGAAGACGGAAAATAACGTGAATAGAGGAAACTTATTCTCGTTTTTTTTAGCAAAACTAATAAAATAAAATAAAATGTTCCTCAGTAGCAGCGTTTAATTTAGTCTTCTACTTGTAATGTAACATCACAGTTCCTAGAGCTCTATGATAAATTTATATTTATTTTTTATAAACAAATTCTTCTTCAAATACCGCTTTGCTCTTAAGGCGATTGGCCCTTTTCATTTGGCGTGGAAATGCAGAGTCATGGAAAAAAGGGTCATCTTCAAGAATGTTTTATTATTTTGTAATTTTCTTTTCGGAAACGGTTTGATCAAGAATAGAAACCGGTTCATTAAGTTATACTTTTTATATAAACAGCACCTCTATAATTTTAACAGTGATCTAATATCGATTAAAATCGACATTTTTCATCAGAAAACTGCCGGCTTCATAACAAAAAATTATAAAATGTAACAATTAATAAACATCGATACATTATCTTAGAAGGGGTGTTGAAAATATCAACATAAGAATGTCACTCTTTCTCGAGAAAACTGATATTTCCAAACGTATGATTTTTCCTGCAATACCTGTCCGGTAGCTAGCACCATCTACGGTTTCCGTGATCCATCTGTTCTTGTTGGAGCGGAAGGATACTTTGATCGGTTGTGAATCCCACGCCACGCCTATCATTCTCCCGCCCACCATCCCACAAAATAGGTTTTAGACGTACACTCGACAGGGCCAATCCTTATGTGTAAAAATAATCAAATGATTAAAATATAATAATTTACCAAATCGTAAAAAAAAAGTACCTAAAATAGTGGAGGGGGTGGGGTGAGAGGCAGATAATCTTACGATCCTTTACATCGGGTTATGGAGGAAGGGGGAGGGGGGGTTAAAAATCATGAAAAAAAAGCCTTACGTAATTTAAGGACGTCCCCTTACGTTAGTTCTAAAAAAAAAATGTTCGAGTGTGAACATCGCTTAAGTTGAATTAGGGAACAAGAACAAAAAGATAATAACTGTACTGGTGACACTTGATAGCCGACCACCTCCCAAATTAAAACACACGTAGCACACAAGAGACTCTTTAAATGTTCCTTTAAAAAAGTAAATAAAAATAAAATATTTACATAGCGATGAACCTCCAAGTGGAATTGCTGAGTCCAATTTCATTGTCACCATTTTAATTACGCGCACAAACGTTTGTCGTACGATGACTAAAATAGAAACATCCACTACCCCCCCCCCCTTTTTTTTATCTGTAGTTTGAAAAGATAAAGATTCAGCCAGATAACGTAAACGCTAAGCCATAGTCACCGATAGATAGATAAACACAAGGTTAGAATGGTTTGTTTTCTGGCTGAGAGATTAAATACGTACCAAATGTATCGATACCACAGATAAAAAAAAGTATTTAAGGGAGTCGCCTACTGGAGCGCTGGTCCACAAATTCCGTATTATTTAAGAGTTGATTTACTATTTTGAAATAGGACTGGCGCCACTATTGTGGTGAAATATACTGAAAATAAGACCTTACATTTAAAGTTTTATAATTTACTAAAAACAAGGACATAAAAAAGGTGAAATTAGCTCATTTTCATCTACGTTTAACGCTCTTTGTAGTGATTCTGAGATCAAAGAAAATGGCTATAAATACATTTCGAAACTTCCTCAAACAATATGAAGTTTCTTTTTTTAACAGGGTCACAACAAAACACTATATGGTAGTAATAAAATACGTCTTACTAAGCAATAAATAGTTCACACAGGCAATAATGTAGAAGTCCACCAAGGTTTAGACACTAACATGTTTATCTCCACAAGATACTAATGTATATGCTGACGCACCACTAATAACCTGGCACTTATATTATATATTATAATATAAAGAGTCTATATATAATAATATATATACCACATTACACAGGTCTGCAAATGGTATATAAATTGTTTTTCCTCGAACCGCGTCTTACCATCCGTTCAGGTTACACGTATAATTACTAATTACACTAATGTGTTATGGATTAGTAAGATTATATTTATAGGAAATGCACCTGCATTTTCGTGGGGGGAGAGTGGGAAACCATTTAGTAAAAACAGCTAGGGTAGCGCGTTAGACCACGCGGCCACCGAAGTGGGTTTTGTGAATATAAATAAATGGTTTCTGAGACTGGAATCCTTTGAACTCTTAACCTTATTATTGCTAATCATCCTGGAATCCTGCGGAACAATTTATAAGCCGCCGTGGACCACCAGTGGTCCAAGGATCACACTTACAAAAAAAAAGAAACACTTCTTCATATTCTAGACCAGTGTTGTGCAACTCTGGGGTCACGATCCCATTTGGTGTCTTGAGATATCATGGGGTCACCGATAATAATTTGTATGGCTGAGAAAGAAGATGCGTAAAACCCCTATTAGATAATATGCAGCCTTTGTAATCCTGTATGCAAATGTTATGTGTAGTAAAATGACTATAGCTATAGACATCCAACAGCCTTAGAAACATTTATCTATAATGGCATGGGATCTTCTAAATAAAATAATACACAAAAACCCTTGTTCAAACAATGTTTGTTATCTTAAATGTATGTTCAATTGAGCAATATAATTACTCAATTCTTACATAGTGTGGCGAATGCCACTTCTCATTCGCCACATCTGTGGACAACATTGAGGAATATGTTGCTCACCTCAGGGCTAGACAATTGAAGGATGGCGGCAAAATAGAGAAAGTCTAATTTTAACTCAAATTGGCTCAGTGCTGCCATCTGTTAGATGATCATAAAACCATAGGAATGAACTATATATGGTTGAGGGAGGTCTCTGTCATATTAAAATCAATAAAAAGAGTATTTTCCGGGTTCTTTATGGTGTTTGGGATATAAAAGTTGCTGTCCTAGAATATGTGCGACTAGTCTCCAATCTCCCCTACACCCTACAGTGACAATATACACAGAGGATAGAAAATACTTTCTATTCATGTTTGAAATGTATGGTGGTTGCCATACTTGTTTGATACTTTTGAATTTTTCTTTGTTTTAGTGTCAATACCTACAATGTTGTAAACAAGTATGAGAATAAAGTGGAAATATTATATTGTAAATTATGTTATTGATAAGTATGTTTAACTTAGTAGGCCTATTAATGACAATATTAAAATCAGAGCCAAATATTAATCGAATTTGATTTAATAGTACAGCCACCACTTAAATTAGGTTAATCTTTTATTTCAGAATAAATAGTTTAATGAAGTTGGCTTTTAAATGGACACGTAAAAGAAAACTTTAATTATTACATTTCATTATAAGCCTTTGAGTTTTTACTATGAAATTGTGCACTGAGCACTACCAGTATGTAATATTAGCTATTAGTAACGCGTTATGTAGATAAGTCAATCTCTAGTGGGATATTGCATCAATGTTGTGTTTGGAATATTTTATGAACTTGGTATTTGCGACTGTTAAAGAATAAAATAATTATTGTGGCAGATATATTATTATTTAATCCTCAATTAACTGTTTTCAGAAATATATATTTTTAATTGTATACAATTTAATGAATTTCACAATTTATGTAAGCATTAATATGAACTATTAAAAAATTGTTTCATTGACAAAAATGTTTATCCGCTAAACACGTGGATATTAATGTGAAATAAGGAAATTTTTATTATCTAGTTATCTATATTCTGTCTTTGATGAATACTAGTGCTTAATTTGAGCAATCATTCAACCTCACGAATTATATTGTGAAGGGAAAAAGAAGCTATATTACGGAACTCGATTGTCAGTTTTTAGATAAATGACTCATAGTTCTACTTTTGTTATGTAGGTAGTAGCACAAGTGCGGAAGGTGTGAATATTTTTAGTGTTTACGCCCTGACTTTTCTAAAGGTGTGTATTTTAAATAATTATTTTGGTATAAGTGTAAGTACAGTAAAACATACACTATTTAACCTTTTATGATATATTTAATCAAAATTGATATGTTGTTTGACGTTGAAAATGTGTAAGGCTCTTCGTGGTACCGGAATAACTTGATGTTATCAAAATGGCCTCCGTTATGTATAGGCCATGTAATTTCTGATATTTTGGTTATCGCTTTTATATATTTTGGCTCACTTGCACTTTTATACTATACCGTCATTTTCTATAACTTAGCCTACTCATTCGGCCAATGACACATTTGGCATTTTAATCACTGACGTCATCAGAGGGGTACCACCCATTGGCTTAAGACTTCCACATCCAATTAATTTGTCAAGTTTTTTATTAATAAACAGTTGTGTATATGTTAACCATTTTATTTGTCATCAACATTAAATGAAATATTTTGTGTGATTTGAGTTCTATGTATCTGCAGTATGCCTCTTTTTTTTTTCTCCTAAAAGCTATTTTCACTTTGTTTCATATACTAAATTTATAAATTACGATTTTTCCTCTCGCTAGTATATTTTACATCAAAGTAATTAACAGCTTAACCCACGGGAGAGTAGGTTAGATTAACTAGATAATTGAAACCCCAATCTACAGACTGTATCTGTAAGGTGCATAGTAATCCATAAGAGATAAACTCCGCGCCAAAAGGTTACACTGTCTACAGACTCCTTATCCTTTATTCCCTAGTCCTTATCACTCTGTAGAAGTTGACTCAACTTTAACTTTCTAAGGACTAGACAATACGGACTGCTAAGGACTACAACTCACAGCAAAGTAAGCATGCACGTGCATCGAAATTAAAGCACCAATGCAATTACCATAACAGTTACACTAAAACTAGCTCATGTTTTAAATATTTTTTGTGACTGCACTTAACCTACCTTTCAAATGTCAGCCTAGCCTAGACATTTTATCAAAATAAGTTGTGTAAAGTAGCCCCATGACTTCTTTGGTGCTGACTGACACCTCACAGCTGACTTCTGACAGTCAACATTTAGGTATATACCTAAATTTCGACTGTCAGAAGTGACAGCTGATAAACACATGTTATTGCAGATCATTTAGTTCGGCGTAGGGATACATAATTTGGTCTGGTAACTTTTCAAAGCTGTCAGTCAGCACCAAAGAAGCCATGGAGCTACTGTAGTTACTTTTGTTAATTAATTATTCACCTTGGATATCACCAGCTTCACAGATGATGTCTGTTTGCACCTAACTCTGTGACATTTTCTTTCTAAGAGTTTATAATTGGGCGTTGTTTTCAATTTTCTCATTGGTTGTCATGGTCACGTGATCCTGTATATGGACTGTAGGGATGTGGAGTATACAAACTCTGTAGGTGAGGATTTAACTGAACCACGTTAGCATAGGTAGGCTTTGACCAATTTATTTTGTGTATCACATACCAGTGCCTGTTTGAGTTGTCAGCATATTCATACTATCAGTTTAGGAATAAGGTAGGTTGAACTTGGAGGAAATATACCCGCATTTGTCTGGAGGAAGATTGGGAAATCATTTTGTAGAAGAAATAAAAAGGCCTCATTACATCGACTCATCCTCAAACATTGATCTCCCCATCACTGACAGTCCAATCATATGAATGAGTGACACCTTAGACCATGCAATCACCGAAGCATTTGTAAGCACCTTGAGCTGAAACGAACCCACTCCCAATATAGGCCTACTTCACCAAGATTTGTTCCTCAACTCCTCATAACCTTCAACTTTGGGCAGTGTTAAACCTGACACCCATGACCGTGTGACCACTGATGCATGTAATCTTTAGGATTGTGTTAAGATTTTCTACTGGCTTGCATAGAATCTATCTATTTCAACTTATAAATTTTTTTTAAATGTTGGATCATGTCACTTAAATACACACTAATGAAGGGTTGTGTGTTTGCAGATTTCTTACTGATTGACCTTAAGTACCTAATATTATTTTTATATTTGCTGAATTTTCTTTGAGCACTTCATATACCCGGTATAGTATAACTTGAGGGAAATAGTACGCAAAAAAGGATTCTTTTACCATCTAACTTATACACACCACAACCGCCTCGGTGGCGTAGTTGGCTAACGCGCTAGTCGTGTTGAGCCCTACTGCTGAGGACGGAGCGGATCGAGGTTCGAATCTTGGTTGGGTGAACTGGGGGTGGTTTTTACTAAATGGTTTTCCACTCTCCGTCCACGCAAATGCGGGCTCACTTCCTTTAATTCAACCTTATCAATTCCTAATCCAATAGCGTAATTAGTACTTAAAGCGTATAACTCGAGCAGGTAGTAAGACACAGTGCTAAATAGTAATAATAATAACAGTAGCAAAGACATACTTCGGTGACCGCATGGTCTAAGGCACTGCTCTCTCAGTACAAGCTAAACTGCTGATCGGGAAGATCGAGGTTCGAATCTTGGTCAGGTAAAGGCTACTGAGGATTTTTTCCAAAATGTTTTTCTGCTCTCCCTCCACACAAATGTGGGTATACATCCTCTAAATATATAACCTTCCTAATCCCTAAAACCATGAGCATAATTAGTGACACATATTATACTAATTGTTTTACCCAAACAGTGAAGTAAGACGCGATTCTATAAAAAAAAGCCAGTTTCTAATAACAAACAAAATTAATATTTAATAAAAATGGCATGTGATCAAAAAATTAAGACAAAACTTAACAAAATTACAGAATAATTTAATTATTTCAATGAATTGAAGTGCCACAAGTTTGCACCAAATCTAGTTTAATATGTCGGCTAGTAGTTTATGTCTATGGTAATTATGGACTATCCCAACCTAATTTCGGGATCCCGAGATATATCACACTAAACCAATGTATTGACAAACACATTTTGATCCTCTACCAGGCTATCTTGATACTATCCCATTCTTTCTCTTAAAAGTATTTTTAAATACTAATTAGTAGTTAATTTTGACAACTTATCGAAATGTGTATTTATTTATATAAGAAAGGGTAGGTCTCCAACCCCATTGAAATATATTACCTGTGGTGTTCCAAATTATATTTTTTTAACTAAATTAGTTTTGCTATCGTTGAAAATTTGCTATTGCTCTTGTGTGTATAGATGATAAAAATATTTGATTCATTGTAATATGGTATATAAATAGTGTTAAGACATACACCCTTTTCATGTACTATTCCCGAATTGTAGCCTATCTGTTTTTTTTCCATAAAAGATTAGACTTTGTCAATTCAAAGGTTTGTTATTAAAACCTTAAGGGCAACGCGTTGAGGAGATCCACCACATGCAATAATGTACATTTGTTCCACATGAAGAAATATTACTTTAACACTTTTTTTTAACCTGCTTCTGTGGCTGCATGATCTAAATCAAGGGTATTCATCCCTTTTATGTCTAAGGGCCAAAGTTTCTGCCTCTTGTTGGCTCACAATACTGTACCGACAATATTCGGATTGGGTGACCTGGTGGTCTAGGGGTAAGGTGTCGGACTTCTGTGCTGGGGTCCGGTGTTCAATCCTCGGTCCCGGCACAAATTTATCTGATTACCAAACCCTTCCTTCACCTCTGACAATACATCTTTTGAATGTGTGGAATGCCAGGCCTCCACCGTGGTTCGGATTCCACGTTAAACTGTAGGTCCTTCATTTCATCTTGCACTCACCCTACCATTACACATTAGTGTATAACCCGAACGGGTAGTAAGACGTGGTACTGATAATAATATTTGGATTGAATACATAATAAAATAATCGCATTGGCTCATTCTTATAGATATATACTCACTCTAGGGATTAGGATTTCTTGAAGAATATGTTTTCTGTTGTTTTTCTTCTTCTATTTTTTGTACCAGGAGGTAGTGCGATTTGTTTTGTCTACTCGAGTTGCCATTTATTGGTTAAAAGAGCATTTGTATTAAAATGTAATATGCAATAAAAAGAAAAAAAAGTTTATAAAATAACAAATTTATTATTTAGCACCGCGTCTTACTACCCTTTCGGGTTATACGCTTAAGTACTAATTACGCTAATGGATTAGGAATTGGGAAAGTGAATTTAGAGGAAGTGAGCCCACATTTGTGTGGAAGGAAAGTGGAAAACCATTTAGGAAAAACCACCCCCAGTTCACCTGATTGAGATTCAAACCTCGATTTCCCCGTCCTCAGCAGTCAGTCTCATCAAGACTAGCGTGCTAGCAAACTACGCCACCGAGGCGGGTTAAAATAACATAAAATACGAACCTGTTTTATTATTTGACTGTCAAAAAACAATATATACACACACACCTAAATTTGTAATTTGTTTCTCTTGAAATAATTGTATATATTTTATATGTCAGTGGACCACACAAAATGTTGCCACACGCTGAGTACCCCTGATTTTAGGCGTCACTCTCACAATAGACTAGACTGCTAATGACTGACAGATCAGGGGTCGGTACCGAGGATGATTTACGCTAAATGAATTTTTGCCTTACCTCCACACAATTGCGGTTACACTTCCTCTAAAATCAACCTTTATAAACCCTAACACAGCGTAATTAGTACATAAGTATATATCATCCAAACAGGTAGTAAGAGACAGTGCCAAAAAACAGTTCCTGTATAAAGGTTTTAGCTTAACATTGTATTATTTTTAAATTTCAAATCAAACCCATAATAAGCATACAATGATCCTTGGTCCCGGCACAGATTTATCTGATTACTAACCCCTTCCTTCACCTCTGATAAGACATCTTGTGAATGTGTGGAATGCCAGCCCTCCACCGTGGTTCGGATTCCACGTTAAACTGTAGGTCCTCCATTTCATCTCACAATCACCCTACCATTACACACTAGCGTAAGAGCGTATAACCCGAACGGGTAGTAAGACGCGGTGCTAATAATAATAATAATAATAATTTGCACCTCCACCTTAACTTTGAACGTACCTACCTACCTACCTGCTGTTGTTTTGATTTCAGGTCAGACTATCTCCCCACAACACGGATAAGATGCAGACCATAAAATGTGTGGTTGTCGGTGATGGAGCCGTGGGTAAAACGTGCCTCTTGATCTCGTACACCACCAACAAGTTCCCCTCAGAATACGTGCCAACAGTGAGCATTTCGCAGAATATTTTTTAACTGATAAATGAATCCGTGCAAATCCAAGCATTTTAATTTTGAATCAAAATATAAATTTTTGCTTATTAACTTGAATATATTGCTATAAAAATTCATTGGTAGGCTTCGCCCGGGATAAATATTTTATGTTAATTTTAAAAAGGTGCCAAAAAAAAAGTAGGAAGTTAATTTACTAGTTTTTTTAATGATTAAAAGATTTAAACACAAGCCTAAATCTAATAAAAATAAAAAGAGTAAAATGGGTAAAAAGGGAAGTAAGGTTATAAAGTGTAAAAAGTAAATATAATCAAAATTTTGGCTTTAAAGTGCACACATTCATGTACAGGGGCTACTGGTTTTTAAATTTCAGACCTCTTGATTGCGACGCGCAATACTCATGACAGACAAACTTTTCATTTTATATAAGTTTCCCCACCCTTAAATAGATTTTTGAGTTGTATTCAAAATTAAATACAAGAATAAACTGTTGTTTGAATCAAATCCATGTTGGATATTGAATACAACAAAAAAAAAATTGTTTCAGGTGTTTGACAACTATGCTGTGACGGTTATGATTGGCGGTGAACCCTACACGCTTGGTCTTTTTGACACTGCGGGTGAGTTTCTAACAAGGGGGATTTAGTATAAACATAAGCAATGTTTGAGGTGAGGGACACAATCTAGCTCACCTAGAGACCTAGATCTAATTAACTCACTCTTTCTTGACCCTCATCCATTTTTATTAGTGACGGGTAAATTCTTGGAAGATTTCTTTTGGTTGTTCTGACACCTAGCTTGGTTGGGAGTGTGCCTGCCTATCAAATTCAATTCCTGGCACGCTCTAAAATTATATAATTTGTTAAATTGGGGCATCTGATTCATTTATCTAGATTAAAGAACTTTCCTAAAAAGTTAACAGAACCAATTCAAAAGAAAACAAAGTTAATGATTGCGAACAGTAATTAATACTAAATGAAAGCTGGAATACACCCTGTCGTCAAATTAACATGGCTGACCCATTCAAAAGATACCTATAAATATCTAAAATTAAGCTTGTTAGAAAGTCTATACTTATATCTCATAACTTATACAGATCAACTAATAAATTTCTGCTCAACCATACCCCTGACTACAATATTTACAAGTATAGTCATTATTCTCAACTAACAACCCGCGAGGCGGGGGTAGCCTACACACCAAAAGCTTAATATCTTTCTAACTTATTTACATAGGCCATAATAAAATTTGAACATATTGAAATCATTTATCAAATTTCCCACTCGCGTAGAAATTGAAAATATGATACCAAACTATATTAGTTAGTTTAATTTAGACACTACAACTGTAAGAATATAGCCAAACAAAATATAGTGCAAGATAGCAGACAAAAATTAAATTACTTAATTTTATTTGCGAATAATATAACCTAACCAGCACTAAAAGGCATAAGACCATAACATGCCTATAACCAAAACAAATTTAATTATCAGGAAGATTAATTTAGTACAAAATTAATAAATAAATATGCCGAAGCATTATTAAATTGGATTTCTAAATAATTTAGAAAGAGTTTAGTCGTTTCTCAGTTTTCTAATAAAAAAACCTTTTTAAAATAATGCATACTTGAATGTTGTAAGTTCCTAAATCCTAATTGCATCATAGAGTGATTGTTCTGGTCTAGGTATTTGCTTATATTTCATTTAGAGCAGTGGGGGAAAAATGGTAGGTATATATTCCATGACCAATGAAGTGATCTTTGGTTAGTTAGGAAACGGCTCACACATCGACGCCTGCGCACAACGTCGAGATGAAGATTAAGAGGGGGTAGTGCGACACGTGTGATAGCGCTTGTTTCTTGTTTCCCCAAGCTTTGGCTTCTACACAGTGTCCTCAACTCAGGGGGAGGGGAGGGGGGAGTAAGCAAACGAGATCACATGGAATTCTAAGTCTTTCTAGTTTTCTTGCCAACTTGAATGATGACAATGTTCTGTGTTGACTTGCGTTGAGGATCCATGCCAGGTGCTGATTTCCCGGTAAAATGGGGTAAGTGTGTATACACCATTTTTAGGTGGTTGGTGGCGAATATAGTTTGTAGCCACGATACAAGCGATAGAACGATGATACAGTTCTTTCTATATAAAATCCTATATTGCGCCACATTGGACGAAGGATCCAAGAGTCCATCGAGCATACTGCGTCAATATGCTAATATGAGCGTCTGTTCTTCTGTTTTGGATGGATGATAATCCGTTGGTTGGTGAATCGGTCACATTGCAACTAGGTGTTTTCAAGTAGGAGCCGCCACACCTATGAATTCTTGGCACAATATCAGAAGTGCCTTAGTTGAATGTTTGCTGTCCAGTCTACTGGGGGGGCAGACAATATGCCGTGGATCTTCCACTGTAGTGTGTCTGATTTCAACAACAAAATATTTGTCACCGAGAATACACGCCATATTTCTGGTCCAATGTGTTGTCAACCTAAGTTAGTTTGTACTAAGTTGTGTGCGGATTCGGAAGTGTGAAAAGGTATGTAAAAATTTATTTTGCCAATATTTCCCAGAATGTTTCTAGCCCATATACATACCAAAGTATATATTTTGTTTGTTACTTAGTATTAGGCTACCTTCAACAAATCTATTAACCTCTTCAGTAGCCGCATGGTTTAACGCACTACTCTCGCTTTAGACTATATTGCCGATGACGGGTAGATCGAGGTTTAAATCCCGGTCAGGTGTACTGTGGGTGGGTTTTCCACTCTCTCTCCATGCAGATGTGGGTAGTCTTCTCCTAAATATAATCTTCCCAAGCTATAAAACTGTTAGCATAATTAGTACATAAACATATAACCCAAATAGTTAGTAAAACGCGGTGCTAAAAATATTTTAGCGTACAACCCAAACATTTAATGTTAAGACTCGGTGCTAAAAATAATCTAGTAACTAAGTTTAAGGCTTAGGGGTTGGGAGGATGTCTTGGATAAGGTGCAAAACACAATAATTTGGGAGATGGAAAAACATTCCTTAGTGCACCAGCATAGATTCAGGGTGGTATGCAAGAACGTATAGTGAATGCTTAGTGGACTGATAGTGTGGTCCCGAGCACACCATCGCTACACCTTTTAACCTATATTGAAACAAGCAAACCCTTGCTAGTGTCCACTTAGCAACCACTTAGTCAAGTTCTTGCATATGCCCCTCAGACCTTGGCCTATCTATCACTGACACTGCACTCAATTTTGAGACTGATGCCCAAGACAGTGTGTTCCAAACCTCCGTGGCTTGCAGGCCAATTTGCATTATGAAACAATCTTGGCAAGCCTTTAAAAAAAATACAAAAGTTGTGATAAAAGTAATAAACAAGTAATGCTTTATGATTATTTTATTTGATATACTCGCTTTGGTGGCTGCATGGTCTAAGGCGTCAATCTCGCATTAGACTTTACTTTCGATGATGTGGAGATCTGAGTTTAAATCCTGATCAAGTATATTTAGGGTGATTTTTCTTATATGATTTTCCACTCTTCCTCCATGCAATTGTGGGTGCATTTCCTCAAAAATTCAACCTTCCTCATCCCTAACACATTATATAATAATTATAGTATACATATTTGTATAACCTAAATGATTAGTAAAACTTAATGCTAAAAATATTGAACATGAAAACAACTTTAAAAACTATCATATTTTAATCAAAAGATAACTTTGAAACTGTATTTTATAGTATTTAAAAATATTCTCTAACCAGTATTTTTTAATAAATTATTATATTTGAGCTAATATATTTAACCTGCACTTTCTGAAATTATTGAGTATATCAACAAACGACTGATAAACTTACTTCATAGCCTATATTCTAACTGACAAAACATGCCGAGAATCAAACCCGGGACCCAGTGCTCAGTAGGATACAGAATAAATGTGGAATATTGCAAAAGCATGATTACCAATAAAGTCAGTGAAATTCTCAAGTGGTTTTGTTCTATACATTTTTCTCTATCAGAGAATGGGGCTATGCCTTTTTCTATTAATTATGAATATGTTACCAGCATTGGTGGCATAGTCGGCTAACACGCTAGCCGAGGTTTGAATCTTGGTTGGGTGAACTGGGGGAGGGGGTTCCTAAATGGTTTTCCGCTCTTCCTCCACACAAATGCGGGTTCACTTCTTCTAAATTCAACCTTCCCAATTCCTAATCCATTAGCATAATTAGTACTTAAGCATATAACCTGAACGGTTAGTATGATTCCATGTTAAATAAATAAAAAATTAAATACGTTGAGACTGATGGGACAAAAGAAAATGTGTTTCATGTTGGCCACACTTCCAAAGACTATTAGATGACCAATGATGTTGGGAACAGGCATTACTCGGTGGTACTATACATTTTAATTTCACTTGTATTTCTACTCTTTTTCTTTCTTGATGAACTGAACCTTTTCTACGCTGCATATTAATTTTGCTTAACTTTCCTTTCCGTTTCAATTCAGGCCAGGAAGATTACGACAGACTCCGTCCTTTGAGCTACCCCCAGACAGATGTGTTCCTGGTTTGTTTTTCAGTTGTGTCACCATCTTCATTCGAAAATGTTAAAGAAAAGGTAAAAACAAAAGTTTAATTTGTTGGTCATATTTAATGTAAAAATCTTTTTGTCTTTTCTATGGTATTATTCCTATCCTTCAAGATTCTTCATGGGCGGTGGTAGATTAGCCACTTATTATTATTATCATTATTATTATTGAGAAAGAATTTTAAACAGATTTTGGGCATTGTTGATTCAACTAAAGAAATTGTAAACATGTGGATTGGTCAATTAATAGTATAATATGGTTAAAAAACACACTTACCTTAGTGATATTAGAGTAGAAATTGTTTAGATAGAATACTAGAAAAAATACAATCACATTTTTTTAAGGACAAACTTTCACTGTCACATCATCAGGTCAGGAAAGTAGACTAGCACCGCATCTTACTAACTGTTCGGGTTATAAGCACGTACGCTAATGTGTAATGGTAGGGTGATTGTGAGATGAAATGGAGGACCTACAGTTTAACGTGGAATTCCGAACCACGGTGGAGACCTGGCATACTAGCATTATTATTATTGGTATCGGTGACCTGGGGGTCTAGGGGTAAGGTGTCAGACTTCTGTGCTGGGGGCCCGGGGTTCAATCCTCGGTCCCAGCACAGATTTAGCTGATTGCCAAACCCTTCCTTCACCTCTGACAAGGCGTGTATTAATCACAACTTGTGAATGTGGGGGATACCAGGCCTCCACCGTGGTTCGGATTCCACGTTAAACTGTAGGTCCTCCATTTCATCTCATAATCACTCTACCATTACACATTAAGCGTAAGTGCGTATAACCCGAACGGGTAGTAAGACGCGGTGCTAGTCTACTTTCCTGACCGATGATGATAGTAATAATAATAATAATAATAAAATAATAATACAATAAATGGCCAGTAGAATATATTTCAGTATAAGCCATACAAATGAAAGTTAGCTCCTCCGTAAAGTATGTCGGAGATAAAATTAATTCTTAGTGAGAGGGGGAGCAAGGCTAGGTTGGGCTCAATCCATTTTGAAGGGAAATAAGGACCTATAGTGGCGTTGGGTTTGCTTGCGCCGTTTGATATAAAGTGGATCGTGAGTGCTTGGGACTGGACTAACGCACCACTAAGCATCTTCTCACGCTTAGTTGTTTTCTTGCATACCGCCCATAGTGATGCAAGCTAGTAGTATCCAATTCATCTTGGAGGGAAAATGTTGGTGTTAGCCTGGGTTCAGAAGTGGTGCGCAGTCCACCTATGCCTTGTCCCCGTGTTTACATCTAATATAGAAACTATATGATTGTTTCTATAGGTGTCTTATATGCAGCTTATTAATTTACATCTTAAAGCACATCATTCATACCATGCACTAGCGAATTTAACTTGGCCCAGTTAGTCTCAGCTCCTGACACAGGTGGTCTGGTTTACCAGAGTTGTTTTCCCTACTTTAATCGTTTCCAGGCAAATGCTGGTACAGTTTTAAATTCTCATCAATTTTCCCTGGATTTGTGATTTTCTTTTTATATTATGTTAATTATATTATGTGTTCTGCCTTTTGACAGATCTGTTCCCTTATCTAAATTGAGTCCTCCAAAATGTTCTATCAGCAGCTTTCTTTTTATATCCTGAAACTTCGTCTTTGTTCCTTGTTAGAGGTCTTCAATCGTGTGCATTCGTGCTTTTCCTGGTCTTCTCCTCCCTTCCACCTTGTGTTTAAGACTAGGGTCACCCGCTTCGGTGACTGCATGGTTTAAGACATCATTCTGACAATAGACTAAACTGCTGATGATATCGAGGTTTGATCCCTCTCGGGTGTACTGAGGGTGGTTTTTCACTCTTCCTCCACACACATGTAGGTTCACTTCCTCTAAATTCAACCTTCCTTATCTTTAACATAAAAGCATAATTAGTACATAGGTGTATAACTCGAATGGGTAGAAAAACACGGTGCTAAAAAAAATACTGTATCAAAAATCATAATATTAAGGTAAATTCACGACTTATTGATATCGGTGAGAATTGCATGGGTCAAATTAATCACACAAGGGAAACTTCCACCAGTACACTCGACAGAGATTCAAATCTCGACCTCCCTGTTGAGACTGATGCCTTTTAGATCTTTTATAACACCAGTGTATGTTGGAACACACAAAGTTTTTGATTCCTTATAAGTAGAGACATGCAAAGGGTGAGGTTATTTTTAGGGGAAAAGTGGTGATATTATATGCTGAAAGTGTTGTTATTATTTGTGTAAATATGAGTCAAATTAGTATATTTTTTTTAAACTAGGATATAACTGTCTAAATTTTCAGTTCATGTTGTGTATTTAACTATTTAGTTACATATTCGGAGAAAAATCAATTATAAATATGCACAAAACATGTCACGCTTAGTAATGTTAAACTCAATATCATTATTATCCATCAATAGGTTTAGACCAAACAGTAATAACATTAAAACATGTTGTCATGGAAGATTAAACAACTATCAAATAAAGAGAGAGGAATTAAATTAAAGAAGATACCATTTTTCCGACTGACCGTGCTTAGCAAGATCCATGTATTAATGTCCTCACTTTGACCTAGTGTGAAATCTTCTAAGAACTGAAAACAAAGGATTGG
This sequence comes from Timema californicum, assembly GCA_902141385.1. Lineage (NCBI taxonomy): Eukaryota > Metazoa > Arthropoda > Insecta > Phasmatodea > Timematidae > Timema > Timema californicum. The sequence goes on from CABFOW010000671.1 coordinate 80,338, forward strand.
TCTATCGAAATCGAAATTTAAGTATTGAAATGTGTAAAAGTAGAAATTGTGATTTTTAATTTCAACCTTTAAAAAAACCTAAATCCATGAAAATACTTGTTTATCCTGTGATCCCTTTTATACTTTCAAAATCGGCAAAAACTGTCACTATCCATACAAACAGAAATCATGGCATAGCGCTAACCAGTGTTATGACAATGAAAATTATATTGGATGTCATGGTATTTGCCCAAATTACAAAGAAATTGTGTTTATTTAGGAAAAAAAAACTTAAATTCAAGTCATTTGTGTGAAAACATGAGAATTTGTGTAAAAATTCACTTTATCACAAATTTATATTTTGTATGTCCCTACTTAAGATATAGAGAGAGGCTAACTAACCTTCGACATCAAATTTCAGTGGGTGCCAGAAATAACACACCATTGTCAGAAGACGCCCTTCCTCCTTGTCGGAACTCAAATTGATCTTCGAGATGATGCGGCAACGATTGAAAAACTGGCCAAGAACAAACAGAAGCCTATCACTTTCGAGCAGGGGGAAAAACTAGCGAAGGAACTGAAAGCTGTAAAATATGTTGAGTGTTCTGCTCTTACTCAGGTACGTTTGAGGTTTCATTGGTCGCTTTCAGGGCTGTGGCGACAGTACACCAAGCCTTGGACTCAGGCTACTCTCTTTTTATGCTGTAAGACTCATTTCCTTCAGAAATGGCTAATGTAGTTAACCCTCATAGTGCCACGCCTTTTCCAGAATCTGCGCGTGAAGAGTGCCAGAGAGGCCTGTTAGGTCTTGTGTAGCGATGATTGCCACAGCTATTTCCTCGTTTTTGAAAGGGTTTGCAAGAAAAATCACCAAACATTCATATATGAAGCAATTATTTTGCTTTTCCTATCATTTTAATCTGCATGTACTGTTCCTTAATATAAATAAAGTAATACAATTTAATGAAAATTATTTGATTTGATTTTGAATTTTTTTTAATTTCAATTTCTTTTCAAAACTAAGGCGTATTAACATGTTAAAAAAAGAAATATATACGATTACAAATAGGAATCACAGGAATTTTTATTAGATATCCCACATTAGATATTTTTGGGCCATTATTGCTTACCTCACAGTAAGATTTATTATATTGCTTACCTCATGAATAAATATTTAGGCCTACACATAATGACTGTGTTTTTCAACAAACCTTTAGTAATGAATAATTTTATACAGTTTTTTTTTACATATTCTATAAAGTTGCTATGCCTTTTTACTTACATTGATAAAGAAATCTTATCATTCACATGCCACAACATAAAAATCTAAGTAGTATATTTTTCAAAACTCAGAACAATTTAACCCATACATTTGAAAACTGTTTACAAAACTATTTAAATCAGTATGAATGTTAGTCACACTTATGTTTTTCCATGCAGCTCTTATGTAAACCGTAGGGCTCCGCGGGTACTCGTATTCCGAGCCGAGCTTGGCGCTTAAGCTCGAGATCGAGTTCGAAAGTTTTGTAGGCTCGTCATTTTCAAGCTTCCACTTGATGTACTAAATAATGGTGGTCTAGGGGTAAGGTGTCGGACTTCTGTGCTGGGGTCCGGGGTTCAATCCTCGGTCCCGGCACATATTTATCTGATTAAGGAATGCCAGGCCTCCACTGTGGTTCGGATTCCACGTTAAAATGTAGGTCCTCCATTTCATCTCACAATCACCCTACCATTTCACATTAGCGTAAGTGCTTATAACCCGAACGGTTAGTAAGATGCGGTGCTAATAATAATACAATGTGACTTTTTTTTTTAGCTGTGTAGTATATTTTATAATTCCTAATAGACTATGTTAAAACAAATAAAAAAATTGTTTATTTAGATTTTAAAACTAATTAGTAATCATCACAAAATTAATACATGGAGGAAGGGGGTAAAAGGTGTGACATATTTTTTATAAAGTCAGGAATTTTAGGAAATGGCCAAGGAAAATTAGAGGGAAAAGTCGGGAATTTCCTTTGTCAGGTTGAGTAGACACCATGCATTCAGGAAAAACCACATCATTGCACGCTTCCAAGATTTGAACCCCAATATTCTAAATCATTGGCAAACCATACACGATGAGCCTGACATCTTTGTTTGCTTGCATATCTTTACGTGCTATTTTCGTTTGTATGTGGTTGTTTTTGTGATATTAATGTTGTGGGTGGGGTTTGGTTTGCAGAAAGGGTTGAAGAACGTTTTTGACGAGGCCATTCTTGCTGCCCTTGAGCCCCCCGAACCAGTCAAGAGGAGAAAGTGTGTCCTCCTGTAAAGTAAGACCAGTTGGACAACGAAGCTAAACAAGGTAAATCGTCAACTGTGTTTGTTCTAGTCATTCCAGTTTCCGGCATTCCCTTAGCTGAATGTTAGGGAGGCTGACCACAGGTCATTGGTTCAAGTTATATAATTATAACTTATAAGCTAGATTAGAGATTTTAATCACCCTAGGTAAAGTTATGAGGACTTGAAAGTTAAAATTAAGTCAAATGTGTAATACTTCTTTTCTACTTGATAATATTCAATTATATACATTTCCATCCTGGTGACCTGCTGGTCTAGGGGTAATGTGTTGGACTTCTGTGCTGGGGGTTAGGGGTTCAATCCTCAGTCCCGGCACAGATTTATCTGATTGCCGAACCCTTCCTTCACCTCTGAGAAGACTTGTATTAATCACAATATGTGAGTGTGTGGAATGCCAGGCCTTCACCATGGTTCGGATCCTACGTTGAACTGTAGGTCCTCCATTTTGTCTCACAATCACGCTACCATTACACATTAGCGTAATTGCGTATAACCTGAACGGGTAGTAAGACGCGGTGCTAATGACAATACATTTCCATAATATTTATTTAATTACATTATATATATATATGTATTATATTTTGATAAATGCACTTGATAAAATATGAAAATCAATTGGTGATATAGAACAAATGCTTCATTCCAATTGAATTGTTTCAGGTTGTCAAGGTGACTTAAATTTTTATTACTTTCTTGCAATCAAACAATTGAATTCGAGATTTTGATGTTTGCCAAGGTTTTGTGATCCGCTGAACCTGAAACAATAGTTTTTGCTGTGTCATCTCTTTGTGTGTATATCTAGGCCTAGAGGCAAAACCAATTTATCATTCTCGGTAAAACTTTGTATCATAGGTTTTCATCAAGTTATCCAGACGAGTTTGTGGATTTAGATATCTGACCATAAAATTAGGCGTAGTTTACTTAAATGTGAAAACTCGAAAAGAGAAAAGATCAATTTTCTTAAAATCTGATTTTGATTAAAATTGGTTTCTATACAGAGATTAACATTATAATTAAAATTGTGCATATCATTTTCCCACAATAATGACCGAGGGTTCTTTACATAAGCGGACATTTTTAATTTGGGTTTCATTTCACTTCAAGTCAAACAACAAACAAAAATTCAACCTGACCATTTTGTATTTAGATGAATAAATTTTTAAAGATTTTTTTTAATGTCCTTGTTTTTGAGAAATACAATTTTGAAATTAAAAAAAAAATCCTACTCACGTTAAATTTTTAAATGCTTATTAACTTCTGTTATATTGGTACTAGACCTGGAGTGTGCGAAGCTTCGACTTCGTTTCAAAATAATTCTGGCTTCGAAGCTTTGTCAATAAAATATGTATATGTTTATCGTATAAATGTGATTTTTTCCATTTGTATACATTGGAAAGTTTTTCAGTGGGAAAATTTAAAATGTTTAGAGGTAAATAATATGAAAATTAGCCCGAGTGAAAATGTGTTGAGTGCAAAAGAGTTAAGACTCCTCTCAAAATATAATATATACTCAAAAATTTAGACAGTTTTAGCTAAAATCACTTAATTAATATTCGACTTTGCTTCGAATTGAAAAAATGGATTTCACACATGCCTACATGTTTTTTATTTCTTTTGTTTCAGATACTGTAATGCAAGGAATAATGATTGGTTTTTATTTTATTTTGGCATCTTTGTCATAATCTACTAACCAATTTGTGAACGTCGCCTTCAACAAGTGTAACAAAGAAGTTTGAGAATCAATCACCGTTGCAAGGGGGAGGGGGGGTGGATCCATCCGACAATGTCGATTATAAGACTTGTTCAAGACAATTTTACACGGAACCATTAATAATGAGTATTTTGTTCAGTACAAGCGGCACGTGTTTTTCGGCTTGTTTAGAAAGTTAATGTGTATAAAACACCCTACTTGAGGAATTATTCAGGATAATATGTCAATGAGCAGTGAGATTTCTGTAGATAGTATCTAGTTATATCACACATTTGTATGTCTAAAAAAAATGGGATTTATACCTTCTTCCTTATATTACGAATTGATAATGATTAGCAGTGTGCAAGTAGGCTTCTTTCACTTCGAGTTGAATTTTAATGAAAACATGGCTTTTCTTTTTTCGAGTTAAAGTAATATAGAGCCGGTATTTGTAGCCCTACTAGAAATAATTCAGCCTGGGTTTTCTAATAGACCCTCGCATAAACCATTAATTAACAAACTTATTATTTTTTTGTAGAATGGCTCTTTTTTAAAAAATTATGATCACATAAATTCAAATATACTTAATACAACAGTGCAAGTTATTAATTTTTAAATTATACAAAAATAAACGACGAGGGACTTTTATTTATGACGAAATAATGTCTAATAATTGAATCAAATTAGTTAAATTGAAATTTTCGCACTAAAATGGAAAATCTCTAGTATATTTTCTTTTTTTTTTAGTGCTTGCACACCTCTAATAATAAAAACAACAATATTGTAAATTTGTAACAAAATCAAGAGTGCTCTGTTGAATTTGTTGAGTGTGTTTGTGTGTACGTGTGAGTGTGTGTGTGAGTGTGTGTAGGTTACAATGTGTTTATAATGTGATTTGTATCACTCGATTTACAATTCGTAGTACACCCAAGATTTACATTTTATTATTCCAAGTAATTTTTTTTAAGGGGGAAGGTTACTTAGTCTTAAAAAAAATGCTCCCCAGCTACCACTTTCTAATATTCTTTTTTTTATCTTAGAGAAAGAAAAAAATAGGACAATAAGTAGAGCCTACACACTTTGACTGAAGAACATGGTGTATAAGGACACTAAATTACATACAACATAGAGGGAGATAATACCTTACTGACCTGGAAATAAGCCGCCCCTGAATATAGGCCACACCCTAAAGAATTCCAATCATTTTGGTAGGAAACCGTTATTTGGGTCCAAAAATGAATCCATACTATTTCCTCATTACTTAGATTTTAAATCTTATTGCTATAACTTATGTCTTATTCGCTGGCTAAGATACCACCATCTATTGAGGCTATTATCTAAGGGTACGGTTAAAGGCCGCTCTAGGGTTTTATAAATAGTTTTTTTTGGAGGGGGNAAAAGCGTACCGTATTTTCAGGTTAATACGGTATTTTGGTCAGAATCCGATAACAATCAATCCGTGATGTAGCTTTAAGATCAAAACGGGGTTGAGTTTGACATTATCATTAGTCGTAATGTTGAGCTTTTAATGGCGATCGCATTTTAAGTATTGGGAACATACTTCCAAAATTATGTACCACTTTGACCAACTTTATTGGCTCACTTGTAACATTTACAGTACAAAAAAAATATGATTTATGTCTGCTATGTCATAAAAATGAACAACATACTTTGTTAAACACATTCTTTGTGCTCAAATTTGAGTCATTGCTCAAATATCCAAACTGCAAATATAAATATTATGCTAATATCCATGCGGGCTTATTCCTAGAAATGATCAACTGCTGTTTTATAGAATCCTTGAAAGAAGGATGGGAAGGCGAGAAGCATATACAATTTTTAGGGACACCAATTTTATTTATTATAATTCAGCAACTCTTATCCCTGGTGGTATACTTCCTCTTGAAGTTGCCTGTAGATCATAACTTTGCCTTTTTCTGAAATTTGAAATGTTAAATCATTCTTTATACATCAACTTTAAAAATTACTGTTTGCTAGGGGTATACAAACTTTAAAATAATTAAACTTTGCTTCAACAACAACAACAAAAACAAAAACAGCTTTGGCTTCACTTCAAAGAAATATCGGTGTCAACTTTGGTTCGAAAAAAAACCTTATCTTTGACACCTACAAAGCTTTGTCTATAAAAATATAATATTGTCTGTTAAATTCTCTTATTATATGCTCATTATTGAAATTCTTAGTTGCTTTTACACTTAACAAATTAATGTAAAAAATTTAAATAAGATAAAATTGCATGTTGTGATTGTAACTGGATTTATCAACTTAAGAGTGTAAAACTATAAACATTTGTACAATAAAATATATTCTACATGATTTTTTTATTGTTTAAAAGTCATATAAACAAGCTCAAAACAATTAACCAAAAAAAATCTTATTTATATTCGACTATATTTCTGATTCTGTTTCGCTCCCGATTGAAAAAAGTGGATTTATTATTATTGATTTTATTTGGAAGAAGGTTTAGGAAAGGTGGATAGACACATGTAAAAGGGACAAACAAAATATGGTTTTTACATTGAAAATAAGAACACAGTTCACACTTTACATTGTTGACAAAGAAGTAATGGTTGCCTCTTTAAGAAAATTGATTGTCACTGCCCTGCCCGATCCCTCTAACCTAGGTTTCATTCTATCGGAAATCATTAGGGGGAGGAGTGCGAAAAGCGCAACGCAACTTCCAAAAAGAGGAAACCATTACCTCTCTGTCCAGTGACGGCAATTTAAAGTGTGGACTATGTTCTTTTTATTTAAAAGCCATAGTGTTTGTTCCTTTTATACATTTCCTGTACCTTTTTCCAAATATAGTACAATTAACTTATAGGGTGAAAAGAGGTTTTCCTTATAGAGATATATATTCTCATCCAATGTCCTGTTTCTGTTTCTGTTTTTGTTCTTCATGTTATACCTTTTACATGTTCCTATCTGTCTCGTATGATTCTTTACAATTTTCCATTTTCTCCCTTTCTTTCCCCCCCCCTCCTTTAGGAAGTTTCATTGCGCGTTCATAAGGTAAAAGAGGTTTTCCTTATAGATATTTATTATTAATTTTGTCAATATGAGAAGTGATTGAGTAAACATTAGCGAATCTTAATCGTTGGGAATTGAAATGATAGAAACCCTGCTTTTCTCGGATTGGAGGGGTGGGGGTTGGCATTCAAGGCTGTGTGTCACTTCAATTTTGCAAAAATATAGAGGGATGCACCTCAAAGTTTGAATATTTTTTCTTAATTTTGTGCTTTAAAAAAACTTATTTGTAGTTATTTTTCAAGTTAATGCACTAAAACTAGTTGGAAAACATTTTATGAAGAAGCTTTGTAATTGTTGAGGCCGAAATTTTTTTAGGAATGAAGTCAAAGCTGATGTTGAAGCTTTGCACGGCGCTACCAAAATATGATAGTGCATCAACCAAAGATAGATAAGAGCAGTTAATTTTTTAACATTATGCTTTAAAAATAACAATGTTTTTTATTTAAATTTCAGCTAATTAAAATGCATGCCATTTGAGATATTTATAAACAATAAAGATAGGTAATTGACCAAAAAAATTACACCATACACTTCAAAAGGCCATTTGTGGCCTAAGCACCATAGGTTTCCAACCCCTGGTGAGCAAACACCATAATATTTACACAAACTTTCACTGTGATACATCTTTATCAGGCTTTGCTCCTTTATCTTCCTCTCAAAAATATATTAAATCCAGCAATTTGGGGTCATTTTGTCCTTTGTATTGTATGTAATTACTAATTAGGTGTTTTGATTTTGTGTTATTTGGTATTCTGGCCATTAGGCTCTTTTATTCACCTACTTACTAAACTAATTGTTTCTTATCTTATTTTTTCAGTGTATTTCTTTTTAGTAAATTGGTCAGCTTGTACCTTGAATATGTTTCACGATATTATTCTAAAGATGTGGGTATTGAATTTCGCAGTATTTCTTGTCTTTGGCATTTGAAACTGACAAGTCATTCCAATGTAACTTGTTCAATTTTTCTTCCATCTTTCTTACAAGCAACGACTGCGAGGTTGTTATGTTAACATTTAAGAAAGCTTTTTTCTAAAATATCTTAGTCATCGATTGTGTGTTGCACATTTTTCTTGTTTTGTTTGATTGTCAGTTGTGCATATTTCTTACTATAACTTTTTATTTCTCCCTTGTGGTTTAAGATCAGGGACACGGTCTTCTATGTAATCCTCAAATCCTTATGCCGGGAATACAACCAACTTAATGTTCACGTAACGTAAATTCCCCGAGCATAAAACAAAAGTAAATTTGAACCATTTGAAAACAAATTGTTCAATAAAGTGAAAACCAAGCATTTAGAAAATACTCCCTTTACTGGAGCTTCAAAATAAAGTGTAACTAGAGGCTACAACGTTTTAATGAGCACGAGACTGAATATACCGAAGAAGTTATCTGCATACAATAAACAAATGAATTGCTAAATAGCTGTGTTGACGTTCTCACAACATGATTGTCTGGTAGGAACATGTAGTACCTTTCACTTAACCTGAAAATTCCATTGGATAACATTTCTCAAGTGTGTTTGGTCTAACGCACTGTTGGATTAGACTGCCCAAGACGGGGTGATCAAGGTTTGATCCCAGTCGGGTGCACTGAGGGTGGTTTTCCATTCTCCCTCCACACAAATGCGGATGCTCTTCCTCTAAATTAAGCCTTCTTAATTCCTAACCCATTAGTTTGATTAGTACATAAGTGTATAAACTGAACGGGTAGTAAGATTCTTAAGTGAACGTTAGCTAACTGCATCGTTATGGCTACCGTTTGAAAACGGGAAAACCTTTAAATTAGGTGAACATTAAGTGAACTCCCGTTTATAAAGGGTATAGAAAGGATTATAAAATGACTTATTTATTTTTAAATCTGAATTTTTAACCACTTATATTTGTCATGTTTACAAAGATTCAGATATGATATATTTAGTTAAAATTAATATTTTCTTGAATTTAAGAAAAGAGTTCAACCTATCTCTGTTTAAGATGTTATTCATTCTATAATTTAGCACTAGAGAATTGTATACAGTCTTCCCTTTATTGTGAAAACTAATTTTGCCTAGTTCCATGATCACCTACATTAAGCACATTTTTAAATACCAAGATCGGGTAGTATGCATTTATTTTTACTAGTAATGTCAGTTTTACCAGTTTTGATTCAATTTCTTTTTGTGCCAAATCCAACATATTCACACACCTGATATAAAGCCGTTTGAATCTAAATTTTGTTTGTCTTTCTGTAATATTAGTGGTTATAAAATAGAATTTAAGTTGTCCGTGGGCCAGTACACATTAAAGGTACATATAATTTGTATATTAAAAACTTAGAAACTATTTTGATGTGATTTATATTCATTTTATTATAATGTGTGTATTAATTTTTTTGAAGAGAAAAAAAATCTAAAACTAAGAACTGTAACATACTTTTTAAGAACTGAACCCAATTCCAGTTTTTGGATGAAGAACGGAACCATTCAATACCTAGATTTTACTAAAGTTAATAGCGAGCCTCTCAATACGAACTCATTTCCTAACCTCATCTTTTGTGTCTTGTGTATATTTAATACTTTATCTAGAAATTATTTGACTTAGGACTACTAAATTTTTTAGCATGTTTTTAAGCTTTGCAAAGGTGCTCTTACTGCCTACTTTTTTGAAAGTTTTTATACTAGAGTATGAAGGGATTGTCGTGGTTTACTCACTTTTGCTTGCTTGGTTTCCTGAGCTGCTGCTGATACTGAGCAATAAAACAAAAGAACGCCCCCCCCTCCCCCACACCAATCAAGAGTATAAAAGGCCTATATAACCAAATTAGTAGACAAGAGTTTTGTATCTAAAAGTAGATTAGGGTATTTATAAATTTCCATCAAATCCAATAGGTACCAGTTAGTTATTTGTAAAAATCAGAAGAAGCATCCAAGACTTTTTTAAAAAAGTTTTTGGCCAATTAAGATGAGTTTTTTTAATAGCTTGTGCATAACCTGTGAAGGTCAGTTGTGGTAGTTGCTAACAAATAATATAGATAATAAGAACAAAAACAGGTTGAACCCTAGTTGTGGTTTTATCTCTTGTTTTTATGTTCACTATAATATTTGTTCTACTACTCTAAGGATGCCAGTTGCCTTTTTTCTTCCTAAAAATGGACTTGGTCCCATTTTTATAAATCCCATATGTTATGAGCAATACTGGGGCTGTATTCGAATCCTCTTATGCATCCTCGCCTTGTAACCTTGAGAGATGTTGCCAAAGACGTAGACTGATGTAGATCTGTTTGAATTGTCATGAAAGATGCTGATGCACCCTTTCCAAATCCTGAGGGCCAAGGCTAGAAGTTTTATTTCCCAGTGCACCCTTGGTGTATCCCTTAACTTGAAACTTTTTTTATATATATTAGAACATAAGACTTTGTTACTCACCATCTATAAATAGTATGAAAATCATCATAGATACAAATTTTCTTTTTGTGAAAAACAAATGGGAAAAAAGGTTTACCGGTAATTAAAATGGTGCGCGTTTTATAATAATTTATTTGTCAGAAGGCCTAATACTCATGGATAGTAACACTGAAGTTTCAAAGAACATCAAACCTCATTAGATGATTGCCACAAGTAAATATTTGTCAAGGTGATGAAGCAAGGATCCTTAAAGACTTCGGATACAGCTTAAATTATTTGGTTTGTGGGTACATAATTTATTGTTTGTTGAAATGTATTCATGTTTGATGTAATGGCCTATTATAGATCATATCAATTACCTATATTATTATTTTTCATTTTGTCCTTACTAATAAATACTTTATAATAGATTGGACCTTTTTTTTTTGTTCTTTCTATGCCAATTTTGAAGCAATGAAATATTTTTATCGAGTCACTACAGTTGAATTTAAAACCAAGCTATTTCACCACAACAAATGTTTTAATATTAATACTTTATTAATTAATATGTAGCCAACAGTACCAACATCTACTCCTACTTTTAATAATACCTGTAGGTTTTCCTTTTTCATTCAATTTTGACTTCAATTTAACATCACATGACCCGCCTCGGTGTCGTGTTGAGCTCTACTGCTGAGGATGGGGAGATCCAGGTTCGAATCTCGGTCGAGTGAACTGGGGGTGGTTTTTCCTACATGATTTACCACTCTCCTTCCATGCAAATGCAGGTTCACTTCCTCTAATTCAACCTTCCCAATTCCTAATCCATTAGAGTAATTAGTACTTAAAGCGTATAAACCCGAACGGGTAGTAAGACGCGGTGCTAATTATTATTATTATTATTACCACATGCTTTAGTGTCTGAACGGTCTAAGGAAGTGTTTCCTTCATGTTTTTGATTGCAACCTAAAAGGTCATTACATATTTTTATTGCCTATTTTCATATTAATGTATTTTAAATTCATTTGATTGAATTAATTTTAAGTTTCATACCTCCCCAGGGTTTGGGAACCACTGGTCTAAGGCGTCACTTGTGTTAGACTAGCGTGCTGATAACAGGGAAATAGGGGTTTGAATCTCGGTCGGGTCTATCGAGTTTTTTCTTCTTTTTTTTCCGTTCTCCTTCCATGCATATGTAAGTGGATACTTCTATAACACTTCCTTCCTTATACCTACCCCATTAGGGAAATTATATATGTGTATAACCTGAACAGGTAGTAAGATGCGATGATTAAAAAGGTTATAAGCCTCTTGTTATGTATTTTTGTAACCAACATTATTTGTGACTCTTTGTTAATATTATTAATCAAGCATTTGATCAGTTTTGAGTCAAAAGTTATATTTAAGCACAGCCGCCAATTTCTGGAAGATAAAAAAAATCTTAAATCCTTTCTCGACAAATAATACAATTGTCAAATTACATTAAATGACCCACTTACAAAATATTGGCCGCCATGCTTGGGGTGGGATGGGAGAAAAAGCCTGTGTTTTTCAGGTTTTATGTCAAAACATTAGTTTGGTTAGAATAAATCAAATATTGCTTTGTGCTGGCGGCCGGGGTTCAATCCTCGGTACCGGCACAGATTTATCTGATTGCCAAACCCTTCCTTCACCTCTGACAAGACATTGTGAATGTGGGGAATGCCAGGTCTCCACCGTGGTTCGGATCCCACGTTAAACTGTAGGTCCTCCATTTCATATCACAATCGCCCTACCATTACACATTATCGTAAGTGTGTTTAACCTCAACGGTTAGTAAGACGCGATGCTACTAATAATAATAATAAAATATTGCTCCATTTGAAACATAGTTAAATTATCTTCACATGGTGACCTCAACAATTGTTGAATATCTAGCAAGGGTATCCTGGAATTTAAGGACAACTTTTTCTCTTAATTATTTAAAATGTTTGTCATCTAATGCTGCTACACTCATGACGATGTTCAACAACTGTTGATATCAGCATGTGAATTTTTTTTATCAACTCTTTGTTTATACTGGAGGGTTATTTATTTTGACAAAAAAAAAGTGTTGATATAAAAACTGAAAAAACACCGGCATTTTCTCACAATCCCTACACCTAAAGTTATTCGACGAGTTTAATTTGCTGAAAGTGTTTAGGAGCAATGAAAGCATTGCATTATCTTTTAACAAACTCGGCTCCATTAAAACAAAATTAATCTAATGCAAGAAATGAATTTTTATTTTTAATAATCGTTTGATAAGTAGGATGCACCAAATAAAAAATATACAGCTCTATTATATTTTTCATCAAAATAATATTAACCCACCAACACCTGCTTTTGTGGCTGAGTTGTCTATTGTGCTACTCTCGTGTTAGACTAACCTGCCCAAGACCGGGAGATCAGGGTTTGATCCTGGTCAGGTGCACTGAGAGTGGTTTTTCCTATATTATTTTCCCCTCTCCCTCCATACAAATGCAGGTGCGTTTCCTCTAAATTAAACCTCCCTAATAAGATTATAGACTTATAAAATTATCACAACCCCTACTTAAATTTTAAAAATAATTGCAGATTTTCAGGTACATTGGTACGGTCGTCAATTTAGGGCAGTATTAATTTTTTGTTCTTTTTTCCCCGAAACAATTAAGATTACTGGGAATCATTTAATTTGATAAGTTTTCAAAATTGAATGTCACCACAGCATTTGTTTGGTGAACAAAGTCCTGAGACTATTAAGTTGCAAATACATTTGAATCAAGATAGGATGCACGACATATTGTGAAAGTCTCGTTAGCCTACTTTATTATATTCATAACTCAAATTGTATGTTCCACTGTCACTTTTTACAGAATGTATCAATGCGGATAAGCTGAAGCAGGAAATTCCAATGCGTGGTCCACAACGCTTTTTGGGGGGGGAGGTTTCTTGGGAAAATATACTGTGGTAAATTGATGGTTTTAGATGAGAAAGAGAAAATTTTGACCTGCGTGTGAAGAATCCATGAAAGCTCCAACTGATGTTTGTTTTAATTTCTTACTTAAATCTGCTGTTTAAATTACCACTTATTGTTTCATTACAAAAAAATCTGTATTAATTTCTTTCAAAACTTGACCAAAATTAGCCACTAGACTCTAGAATTGAATTGTGGCCCTTGGGCACTTTTTTCAATATTAAAAGCTTCCACCCCCCACCCCCAACACATCTTAATAAGTCACTGTAATTTCACTTTACAATAGGGTTTCCACTAAACTTTCTAAACTCTTTTTTTTTAATGTATGCATAGGTAAACTGAAAAATAAGAATTTTTTTTTCTGAGATTGATTTGAGAAAATTAAGCTTTTTATGAATAATGATAATGGTTACTTGGAGAGCTTGAATCTATCAACACAGATACTGCTACAGTAGCCCCATGGCTTCTTTGGTGCCGACTGACAGTCAACATTTAGGTATATACCTAAATTTTTACTGTCAGAAGTGACAGCTGCTAATCACATGTTTTTGCAGACCATATGGTTTGGCGTAGGGATACATAATTTGGTCTGGTAACTTTACAAAGCTGTTAGCTGTCACTTAGCACCAAAGAAGCTACTGTAGGTGCCATTAAAGGGCATATATATATATATATATATATATATACACACACAAAAGCTGCTCATTACAATTACTATGGTCCTTTTATTACAAAAATGTTAAGAGTGAGTCTTTGAACAACTACACATTTGGTATATCCTTAACTGTGTCCTAAATTTGCAAATGTTATGAAAAATTAATTTCAAGTATCTACAAAAGATAATTAGCGAGCAGGACTCTATAAACAAGCTACAATAGATTTACACCTTTCTGCTTTAATCTCTTATTCACATTTTGAGTTCCTGGCTATAGATAGAGGTCCCTGGTTCAATCCCCAGCGCTTCAAGATTTTTCTGTGAAAGTCTGAAACGGAGTCAAACTCAGCCTCATGAGGACAAATGAGCTACTTTTTTTTAGCATCGCATCTTACTACTTGTTCGGGTTATACAATTGTGTACTAATTACATTAGTGGGTTAGGGATTATAAAAGCCTAATTTAGAGAAAATACACCTGCATTTGCGTGGAGTGGAAAAAACCACCCGACCAGAATCAAACCACGAACTACTCGTTTTCGGCAGTCTAGTCCAACACGAGAGTAGCGTGTTAAGACCATGTGGCCACCGAAGCAGGTAAGGAGATACTTGATTAATAAGTAGTAGTGCCAGTCTTGAAAACAGCTAGAGGGTTTGTTGTGCTGATACCTAGCTGCAAATGTTGGCGCTAATGGCGACAGCCACTTGGACAATACCTTGCTTGTGGACTCGAGCCATGGAGTTTTTTTTTGTGTTACTGTATCCAAGAGGACCGTTACACAAGCCTCCAATTCTATATGTAATCTTAAAACTTCAGAAGGTGAGAGTCTTGAACACAATTTTGTAGAAAGATGAGATTACACCAAAAATGCATTATTAATAACAATAAACACATGTTTACTAAGGACAGATGAATATTATTTAGGTGGTTTTTTTACCATACAAAGATGACCTTACATGAAATTTTTTTGACATCATTTATGCATAAAAGACCTGGAAGTGGAACAAATCAAATTGGAACCAACATCTTGCGTTTGATAGCCTGGTGTAATGCCGGCATCACAATTACTTAATGTTCATTAAAATGTATACGCAATAAAAAGGTTCTACTCATGTTTTAGAATGGAAGCACCTGCTTCGGTGGCTGCATGGTTTAAGGTGTCATACTCGTAATAGACTAGACTGCCAATAACAGGGAGATCCCCTTAAATCCCAGTCGATTTTAATAAGGTTTTTATTGTCCCGCCCCTCCCCCCCTCCAAATGGTTTCTCACTCTCCTTCCTCATAAATGCAGGTAATTACCTTTAAAATGCTTCCTTTATCCTTCCAAACCCATTAGAGCGATTATCCTAACCTGAAAGGGTAGTAAGATAAAGTGACAAAAAATGCCATCACAATGCAGTTAACTTTTTTTTAGCACCACATCTAATTACATTTATGAGTTAGGAATGAATAAAGTTGAATTCAAAGGAAGTGTAGCCACATTTACATGAAGAGAGAGTGGAAAATCATTTTGGAAAAACCACTCTGAGTACACCCGACCAAGATTCAAACTCATACCTCGTTATTGGCAGTCTAATCAAACATTAAAGTGACGCCTTAGAACAGGCGGCCACCAAAGCAGCACAGTTAACTTACTGGTAACGTAAAAGTTGTTCAGGGGAGAACTTTCACGTTACATGAAGTGTATCCCACGTGTTTCTGCCAACTAATCATGTTGTGAGCAACGTCGATACAGCTCTTTTGTAATAGGCCTACATTTGTTTGCAGATATGGTATGCAAACAATTTTAAGTGTAGTCAGTACATTTGAATCTCCTTATATCTCCATCTACAAACTCCATATTCGTAGGCCCATGGTCTGCAAGAAATTGATGCCAAAGTATCAGATTGCTTTGTCTATATAGTCCTGAACCGTAACCTTATCTTGGTCCATACTCCATAGAGGTTGGTCAACTTTAAATTTATAAGGACTATAGATGAACTTATGGATACGAAGTCTGTAGAAGGTGCTTCCACTAAAATGTAGTAGCCTCTTCTTGCACCTGGTTTAATAGTACCAGTAAGCTTCTGTTCCAAGCATTAAATACCAGGCTAATTATCCCAAACTGCATGAGTTCCAGTTTACTGAACAATTTGTTCTGAAACAGTTCAAAATCGTCTGTTATTTGCTAGAGATATGTTACAGTACATAAATCTTGATCACACACTGGTTTCTTAACATTAAGTTGATTGTGATGCCAGCATAGTTCTGGCTCCAATATAATACCTTATACTAGCTTCAAAAAATCTCTATAAAATGTGATTTTTAATAACATTATTTAATAATCTAAGAACTAGGACCTATAGTACCTTATGACAAAAGGGATAGTAGCAGTTTCATGTATATTAGTGCATAGGAGAGCAAATCTTAGTTCCAGAAAAAAAGTCTCAACACGGGGGAAAAAAATGTAATTTAAGTATAAATTTCAAATACAAAATTGATTTTGCTCAAACCAGTTTTTTAGCTTCGAAAAAGCTCTTGAGATGTCTCATTTGCCAAGCACCCATGGCAAGTAAGATGCAAGTTTGCGTGATGGACCACCACAACACTCGCTGGTTCGTGCTTTCACTGGTCTGGCGGAATCGTTCTTCTCTATACCTCTGGTAGTTTTGCTCCTTGGTGATCTGTTCGACTTGATCGAGCAGTTGTCGGATCCGTAGTTGTAGTTCGGACAGCGTCTCCTTTTGAGCAACGTTGGCGTAGTCGACGGCGTGCTCGCCAACCTGGATGTCAAGGTGAACCCTCAACTGTGTCCCACTGAACCAATTGCTGCTATTGGAGTAAAGACAAATGATGTGTTCCCCGGGTGTTTGAGAAGTAAAAGATATCCTTCCTTCCGATTTGTAAACCCTAGAAAGAATCGTCTTGTCGTCTGGATCGCGAACTTCAACGTGCATACCAATTCCAGAGCTGGAAGGCATGAAACCACCACTTTTGGGGTCATACAACTCTACCTTATAGTTTACTATTACTGTCGTTTCGTCAGGAATTTCTTCAATGAAACATTTCCGCTCGGTTTCAGCGATATGAAAATATAAAGATGAAGAAAATGGAAAACAAACAACTAATACATAAATAACAATACTTTGAAATAATGACATATTGATTAATTTAGTCATCTTAAATAAAAGATGCTAGCTTAACAATAATAAAAGACACGTATATGAGTTGCGCACACCAGAACTTCATTTATTTTACAACTGAGAAAAATAAAATATACCTAACCAAAACTAAGATAAAAATGATAGATAGAAAGCATTGATCTCTAAGAAAAAAACTGAATGGACATCATCTGCTGGGACTGAAATTTTCGAACTGTTGTCTATCTATACAAACTTAAGTAAGAAAGAAAATAAACCTTAGGATATCACTTTCTCTATTACATTAAAGGCAATGTTAGATTTTGACATTGTTCACTAGTTTATATGATATGATACATCATTGTGTAGTATGTTATAGTTAGATTAAATAAATAAGTTAATAAAAGGTATTAACAGCATAATTAAGTTCAAAACTCATCACTTAATTCTTTAAATAAGTTTATGTAAGCTTATATTTAATATAATTTTGGAAGGAGTTGCATTGTAAAGGCCTTATTTCGTACTAGAATTCTGCCATATAGTAATAGACCATTCCAATTATAAGGCCTTATTACGTACCAGTTGACAAAATTGACAAAGGTTTTTTTTCTTCTTGCATAATAGGTTTATATTCAAAGTGCTATATCTTCTTACATGAAAGCGCTTTTGTAGAAACTATTTACATAGTGCTACAGATGTCTCTGTACATTACTAGATGGCATTAATAACTCTAATAGCGAATAGAATAACATGACGTAAGATTGGGCCTAAATGACCATATTTACTATTTTGACATGGGGTGAATTTTTTAAAATCAACCTTTCAATATCAGTTGTCAAATTAATTTATATAATTTTAAATGATAGCTTAAATATTTCAAGAATTATTAAAAATATCACGCTTACACAGAAATAACCAAGAATTTATGTTTTTATATTCAGATTTTTAAATAAGGTTTTGAATGGTTTTTATTAATTATAATATGAATATAAATTTGTATAAATACTTGTATTTGTTATAGCTTAAAGTATGCAATCATTAATTTTATTTATATGCATTTACTAATTTTGTCAGTATCTTTTTTACTAACATAAATGTTGACATCCCTGGGAAAAATTTAATTATTCTTCATATCTTTTCTAAATTTGGTGTAGTTTAACTACACGTACTCAAATTTCCTTACAGATTCACACACCAATGGTATAGTGTCAAACAGTACTAAGCTGTTTTCACCACCACTGCTAAAGTTAACTAACAATTTGAATAAACTTTGGTATACTTTTTAAGGCCATAATATTGATGATTTTCTACTTGTAAAAATCATACGTCTTGCCTCAAGGCCAGTCAATGAGTCAAATTCACCAACATGACTTTTATTTTAACGATTTTGGGCAAAATTTAANCGTCCCGTGGCAGCAAGTATATTACCTGTCACTTTTCTTCCTGCCACGTCCCGTGGCAGCAAGGTCGGCCAAAATTTAAACAAACTACGAGAGGCACTAAATGAAAAGTTTTTAATAATATCAGGTGATAGGGAACAAAGCTAGTTAGTTTTAAATGTTTAAGAGTGTGAAACATACTACAGTACATAATTGCACAGAAATTTAAGGTTTCTATTTATATGTATGGAAAATATATATATATATATATGTATGGAATATATATATATATATGGAATATATATATATATATATATATTCACTCTCATACTAAAATTATTTTCTAAGGCCTCAGACACGATTTTATGAATATGAATTGGTATATTATATGTTTTCGCATCGACGTCGGTCAACTAACTATATTTAAACATCATTTTCTTGGAAAGTGCTTAACCCTCATTAATTGTAGCTTAAAGTGCTGCACTAGCGCTAATCACTGATCTCTATATTATTATAAATATCAATGGTGCTAATATTAATCGAATAGTTTTACATATTTCCTTAACATGTTGGCTAAACTACTTTATTCTATGATAAACAACTCATAGCTGCTTTAATCTTTGGAAAACTTTAAACTCAAAATCTAACCATGATCAAGCGACGAACAGCTAGTAAAATACTTGATAAAATGCACAAAGGTGTTGTATTGACTTGTGTTGGAATTACTGTTTATGGCACATATTTGTTAGGAATGCGATTTTACAGATATTTCACTGTGCTGAGGCCTGAACAAAAACAAATAGAATTGCAGTTACAGACGGAACTATTAAACGAAGGCAAGAATATCGGGGACTCAATTCAAGACTATGCTCCTAAATTGACAACATAAAATAACATTGTGTTAGATTGAACTTTAGCCATCCCAGTTTTTATTTATAAGAATGTTACTTTAATTTAGGTTATTCTGTTTCATCTTTAATACTTTGGTTTCATAAATTAGCTGATCTAATGCTATAACATAGGTTTTCTTCAATGTATCATATTACATTTTTGCATCCTTTACTAAACTGGTATCCTTCAACATGTTATTCAGGGAATGTAAGTGTTCCTTTAACCAGTGCTTGTATCCAGTTCTAATTCATTTTTATTTTTTTGTGTGTATAGTTTTCCATTATTTTTTCTAGTACCTATATTAGATTATTACTGTATGAAAGCATTTAAGAGTATGCCAATAATACATTTTTCATCTAAAGCTTAATTGGGTTGTTAATGATAAAATACCACTCACCTTATTAGGTGCTCCTACCTCTCATGCCAGGATCATGAATTATTTTTTTTATTTTTTATTTAGCACTGTGTCTTACTACCTGTTTAGTTACTACGCTTATGTACTAATTCGGCCTACACTAATGGCTTAGGAATTTGGAAGGTTGAATATAATGGAAGTGAACCTGCATTTGTGTGGAAAGAGAGTGGAAAACCATATAGGAAAGACCACCCCAGTTTACCCTAGTGAGATTCAAATCTTGATCTCCCTGTGTTCGACGGTTTAGCTCAAAACAAAACTAGCGCATTAGTTAACTATGACACTGAGGTGGGTTATTATTATTATTATTATTAATAGTTCCGTCTTACGACAGGTTTGTTCTTTTTGTCGGTAAACTTAAACCACCTCTCTCCATCTCCAAGAATTTCTTTTTTTCCTTCAAGACATAAAATATTTGGATTCTCCTCCTTCCTAAGCACCTTTTTCCATCAACTTTTCCTTCTATGTTGTTGTGCAGAAGACAGATCCTCCTAAGGATGTATTCAATTCAATTTGCTTTATAGGCACTAAAGAATCACATCCAAAATTATTTTTGTCTCACCCACTCTTTTTAGGATCTTTTGTCGCCCTCTCTGTTCATCTGTTCTTCTCAAGCACCACATTTCAAAGCTCTCCAAGTATTTCTTTTCAATCTTCCTTAAGAGTCCAAGTTTCTGCTCCATACAGTGCGATGCTCCAAATGTAGCATTTCATCAGTTTCTTCCTCAGTTAAACTTGCTGGTCAGCAGTAACCTCTTGTAGAAAGCTTCCTTGAACAAGGGTGATCCTTGACCTAATTTCCTTGGTACAAAAGGCACCCTTTGTCAGCAGACCTCTCAGGTAGGTAAGTTTGAGCTTGACTATGTTTTGTAATTCTTGGTTTCCAATTTTGATTTTCAGTGGCTCATTTTTCAAATCACCGTCACTTTTGATCTTCATGCCATATCTTCTCTTTACCACCACCAGCCGGAAAATCATTTCCTGCAACTCTTCTTTTTTTTTGACCAGCATGGTTAGATCAGGTGTATTGGCGGTCTAAGTTCACTGACAAAAAGAATGGACCTGTTGTGAGACAGAACACATATAATAATAATAATAATAATATAATAATGCTAGATCATCTAAATATTTTACTTTGATAATGATGCATACTCCTATCCTGAAATTGTCACGTCCCTCTAGGGCTTCCCTGACCAGCTGCTCTCCACATAAGTTGAACAGACTGGGTGACAAACAGCATCCCTGCCTCACTCCTTTCCCTATCTCTACGCTGTTGGTCTTTCCGTCATTTAGCCTCATCTTGGTTCACTG
Organism: Timema californicum; assembly: GCA_902141385.1. NCBI lineage: Eukaryota > Metazoa > Arthropoda > Insecta > Phasmatodea > Timematidae > Timema > Timema californicum. The sequence continues at coordinate 101,508 of CABFOW010000671.1, forward strand.
TCCCAGATACAGGTTTGCAATAAGACTTCTGTCCACTCCAGTTGATGCTGATTTTCTTGATTATTTCCATCAGTTTTGCCATATGATGAAACCAATGTATATCTCTTCCTTGACTTTCATCACTCTCTCTGAAATTATTCTCAGCATCCTGATGGCATCTCTGATTCCTTTTCTGAATACAAATTGGTATTCTTCTATCACACTTTATATTTTCTGTTCCAGTTGCCTGTTGAGTATTCTTGCCCCCAATCTTCCCCCATGAGAGATGAGTCTGTTGGTTCTGTGGTCACTGCATTTCTTAGCTTGTTTCTTCTTCTTTAGACCCAGCCAGTGTTATGTCTAGAAAGTGCTTGGTCCATTCTGCTATATCATAGAACCTAAGATTTGTCAGAGTCAATAAGCCGTTATTTCCCAGTGCTTTCAGTAGGTCAGCTGGTATGTTATTATCTCCAGCAGCTTTCCTTCCTCTCATGTTGTTTATAGCCATCTACACTTCACTCTTATAAATACTGGGTCCTTTTTCATCTTCCTCTACCTAATCTTCTGCTTCAAACTCTAGGTTCCCTGGTAAATTTCCCTTGTCTTATGTTTTTTTTATGTATATCTTTCCCAAATTGTAAGACCTTCTTTATGATCCATCACCATCTAACCTTTGGGGTTTTCTATTCCTATTGTTCGCACACATTTGTTTACATTCCCTCTCAGTTCCTTTGCTTTCTGGTACATGAGTTCATACTTTTTTCTTTGTTCTATATTATAGTCTTTCTTTGCTCTGTCTGTTTCTGTCCTTAACTTGTTTAGCTTCATATATCTTTTTTTGTTGGTTTTCTTCCATTTCCTCCTTTCTTCAATTTTCTGAAGGATTTCTGTTGCTACCCCTGGCTTTCGTGCAGTCCTCTTCAATTTTCCAATATTGTCATTTAGCGCCTTCAAAAAATATTCTTAACACTATCTCACTTCCCTTCTGCACTTATAATCTCCTTTCTCATCTCGCTTAACTTTTGTTCTCATGAATTTCTCACAATATCACTCTTGCCTGTTAATTTTTCAAAGTCCTCTTCATTTATTTTTTTGAAGCAACTCATCTTAGGCCCTACTACCTGTTGAGGGGTTATACGCTTGTGCACTAACTATGCAAATGGTTTTAGGGACTAGGGAGGTTTGTTGTTCCCGCATTTGTGTGGAAAGATAGTGGACAACCATTTTAGAAAAAAAAACACCTTTAGTACACCTGACTGAGATTCAAACCTTGATCCCCTCATCATCAGCAGTCTAGCCTACTGTGAGAGTAGTGTGTTAGACCACACGACTACCAAATTGAGTCTCTTCAGTCTTGTTCCAGTGTGCGCCACCAGCAGGTTGTGATCAGAATCAATGTCGGCACCTGGCAATGTCTTCACAGCCTTCACTCCATTCATTTCATGAGTCACCCTTTGACAAGGATCTAGTCTAGTTGATACCTGCTGATATCTCCTGGGCTCTTTCATGTGTATAATTTTGTCTTCCCCTCCACGCAAATGCGGGTTCACTTACTCTAATTCAACCTTCCCAATTCCTAATCCATTAGAGTAATTAGTACTTAAAAGCGTATAACTCGAACGGGTAGTAAGACACGGTGCTAATTATTATTATTATTATTATTATTAATTTTGTCTTCTGTTTCTTGAACTTTGTGTTTGTCAGAATTTGATGAGCATCTGCCTCTGTTGTTTCTCTTCCCCGGTCCACGAGGCCCTAAGATCTTCCGCTCCCATCCTTTTCCGACCGCACTGTTCCAATCGCCCATGAAGATGCTTTTCACTTTCCCCCCTTCCCTCATGTTGAATCATTCAATTTCTTTTACTTTGACATCATCGTGGTTGGTTGTTGGCATGTACACTTGTATTATCAAAATATCCAATGGTTCAGTGTCTAGTCTCGCAAACATTGATTTATAACTATGACACACCACTTAAGTAATATTTTCATCTCATCTGCACTCTTTACACCTGAATAGAACATTGTGTGGTTTCCAAACACTATTTTACCTTTATCTTTCCACTGGACTTCACTTAAACCTGCAATGTTCCTACCACACCTATCCATTTCGGTTTTCAAATTTTCCCAACTCTCATTTGTTTTTTACATTCCATGTTCCTATGCTGAAAGGTAAAGTTTTATTTGATCACTGTTCTTTGTTGACTTCTCCCTGCCCGGAGATTCGAAAAGGGGACTAGTTTACCTCTGGAATTTTTTACCGCAAGAAGAGCCATAATTGGTTTTGTCCCCTTGACTAAAGGGGTTTTCAGGGTAAAGATAGTGTGGCAGTTTTCCCTATCCAAAACGCAGCACCATGGGCCATACTACCACTCCATGCGGTCACGCCCGTGGATTTTCGATCTTGAAACATCTCGAGCATAATTTTCTTTGTGCCTCAAGTGGATCCTGATACCACTGCCACCCAGTACCAGCTATGTAACCTGCGCCAATGTGAAAACATCTGTTAAGTTTTACCCACGTGGACTTGAAGAAAAACCTTTCACCCTCTGGTGTCCCATGAGCCGAGACTGTCTGTAAACTTAAATAAATCTGGGATCAGGATTCACATAATATAAAACATAAACTTGAGCAAAAAACCCAACTCTTTTTAGAGAAATGTATGTTAATAATAATAATAATAATATTTAGCACCGCGTCTTACTACCCGTTCAGGTTATACGCTTTAGGTACTAATTACTCTAATGGAGGTTGAATTAGAGGAAGTGAACCTGCATTTGCGTGGAGGGAGAGTGGAAAACCATTTAGGAAAAACCACCCCCAGTTCACCCTACAGAGATTCGAACCTCGATCACCTCGTCCTCAGCAGTCGAGCTCAACACGACAAGCGCGTTAGCCAACTACGCCACCGAGGCGGGTAAATGTATGTTAAGTGAATCGTCACGATTTTCATTTAAAAAACACTAGAGCCTATACGTTACCTGAACCCATCATCACATTGGCAAGTTGTTAACCCCTCTAATCTATTTACTTACCTGATAGTACTTTCAGAATTATTATTGATGAGAGGATGGACAATATCGCTAATTTGAGACGCTTTTTCTTTGTTCTGTCACTATATTTATATATTTCATTGACATATACACTGTGGTAAGGCTCTTGTATCAGTGGTTCCCTCCTTGTGCATGATTGATTATGTTAGATAAAAAAATAAAGTTCAACATATTTTTTTATCTCCATGCTGTCAGGAAGATATCTCTGTTATTATTTTAAGTAGGAAGCACACAAGGGTTATAATAGTCAGACTTAGTGCGCCTCAAAACCAAACACAAGACTGCACTTACCAAAACAAGAATGGGATGGGCCAATTTCATTTGCAAAACTAGCCCATACCATTTGAGTCTTAAGTAGGTGATGTCTTGTATTTGGTTTCGAGCCGCACTAAGTTTGATTATGAATCTGGCTCTTAGTGCTGAAAGTTAAATACATTATTATGATATGTATATGTGTGTGTGTGTATGTAGCAGGGTGTCCAGTGACCTGGAAAACAGGGAAACAAGGAAAAGTCATGGAAAATCAGGGAATTTTATCAAATTTTTATAATTTTATCAAATTTCTGAAATTTTTCACAATATATTCACTCAAAAAGTATACAACTTCTATTATAATATTGAAAATAACATTTTCCCCCTAGTTAATACACATCGCAAATCCCTTTTAACACAGTTGTCTCGGTCGGGCATAATAATAATCGCAATTCTCAAAGTCAACATGTAATTCTCGGTTCATCTTTCCACCACTCCACCGCACGTCTTTAGCCAAAGTTGAGTCATGGTTATGCACATGTGCGAGAATTTGGTCAGGTTATAATAAGAATAAACAAAAAACAAAAAATGTGTCTTGCGATAATTTTAAACTGAGCTGATGTAATGCTATATTTTAACAACTCAAAATGTTCTCGCTGAGATCTAACTTAGATCTCAATACCCAACAGTCCATTTCCTTAGGATGGATATCCTTTAACTCCTTCATAGAGTGATATAATTTCAGAATGTGTGTCTAAAAATATTAATAAATCAAGTTGTGGTCTTAGTTAAATAATGTTTGTAACAAAATGATTAGAAAAGTTGGAAATTTTCTCTGTAAAAACTGGTCAAGTCAGGGAATTTTAAAGTATCGTTAGGATGGACACCCTATTAGACTTGGTGGTAAGTCATTTAAAATAAATATCTATTATTTTAGATACCATTTGTTATTTAGAGGCATATTGTTTATTAGATCTCAAAGTATTTACTTGATAGTAAAATCTCTTTATATAAATAGTAATATTAAAATTGGAAAATAAAGTTAATAAGATAGTTTATAAAGTGTATGTATAACACTTTTAATAACATATATATAATGCTTATTGTGTAAACCTTTTATCAACATGGCAGGTTTTTTTAAAATCATTTTGTTATTTTGAAGCTGGAGTCGGGGTCAATACATTTCTACCGACTCTGACTTCACCCAAAATTGCTTCCGTCTCCACAGCTCTGCCCCATTTGTAGTGTTTTCACTACACAATATGCTGAATTCTGGTGCACTTCTTAAAATTTTCCTTCTTGATCCTATACCTTTTGATTAATTTTTCATAAATATCCAGTAGTAAAGCCTAAAATTTCTTAGTAACAAAATTAAACTTAGTCTTTTTTTGAGCTTCATAAACCAGAAGTGAACCAATATTGTTAGCCTCCATCTCAAAAAGTGTCAGACTTTTCAATCCTCAGTCTCATTGGAAGTCTGACACTTTCTGTGTCTGAAGATATTCTTTTGTTTGTTTTCTTTATTGTGGAAACTGCAAACAATTTTTAAAAAGGTCATTAGTGGTCCATTTTAAACAAATTTTAATAGGTGGCGGTTTTGGCGTGGCCAGAATGTGTGTCTCCACAGTTCATTATTTCGAGAAATGGCCAATTGGCCACCAACTGACTCTACATCCATTAAAATATGTAATAAAAAAAATCTAGGACGATGTTACTTATGTAGCATTGATATAATTGGTTCTACACACCTACTTTCAAGAAGTGTATATTTTATCATCTTTAAGACTTTCAAAATTAACTCTTTCCTGTTTTTTTTATAGATTTGTCTTTGATTAAGTAAGTAAATCTCAAAATGTCTTCCTATTACGTGTTGTACGCCTTCTGCTTCTTGTGTCTTTAAATTCAGTAAAACCTGTGGCATATACACAAGCATAAGGAATAATTATTTGGTTGGGTGTGAGAGGACACACTGAATTCTAATTAAGATTTTAAAAAAAAAACTCCAAATAGCTTTGTATGGATCCAATCTTCAATAATTTGCCATAGAAGAACTACAGACTATGGATATCTAATTTACAAAAGAGTTTCTAAAGAAAGATCACTGAGAGTTACTAGTGCAGTGGTTTCCAAACTTTTAAAGAGTTCGACCAAACTTTATCTTTGAGATGATCACGATCTCTTGATAACTTAAAAGCGTTAAAACCCCAGGGTGTTTTTTTTGCACCACGTTTTGCTATCTGTTTGGGTACACTTATGTACTAATTATACTGATATTTTTAGGACCCTCAGTACTGAGATCCAAACTTTGATCTCCCCATCATCAACAGTTGGGTCTGCTGCGAGAGTGATGTTTTAAACCATACGTCCACAGAAGCGGGTTTTAAATTACTATTTTCACTTAATCTTATCACCCATCTGGGCTATCCATATTTTAATTTCACTTGTATGGTAGGTAGAATTTAGAGTAAGTGTTTTTTTATTTATTTGAAGTGAGAAAGAGGAAACTATATAGGCAAAAATCAGCCCCAATAACCCCCGGTCAGAAATCGAATCCTGACCTCATTACCAAGAAACCAAACTTGTGTGATTTAATTATTATGAATTGCTTATATAATGGTTATACAAATGAGACTAAGATACTTCAGAAGAGAATCAACGAGTCCAGTGAGTATTTTGGACATTATGGTAGCAGCGCCACTTGCCTGACCACCAGAGTGCTACAGTAAATCAAGTCGGTAAGCAACTGTCAAAGAGTTGAGTAACCAAAAGAAACCTAAACAGTAACGTGACTGGTTTTATTATTTTAACCACCTAGGCTATGTGTACACAGTCGACAAAATGTCTAAACACTTTTTTGTCGTTACAATGTGTTCGATAAGTGTGAGTGTGTGTACACAGGCGACGACACAATAAAACCATGTTTCAACAGTTGAAAAGTACTGTGGAGTGCCACAACACTGCAACGACTTATTTGTCTCACGACTTGGATGCGTCTAGTGCAAACAAATGGAGCCGTGTACACCGGCAACAATTCTGTCGTTGCTCCCCAGATAATGCTTGGACCAGCCCATGACTTCAATCTAGTTTTGGAACAAATATCGCATATAGTGCCTATCTATTGTTCGATCATGCTCCTTCTCCAAATTGGGGTCCTGCCGAGAAATTGATTGTCCAAATAGAGCCAAAAGTTCACCAAAACTGGAAACACCCATTCCATAGTAGGAAAATTGGAATAGTTACTATAACACTCAAAACTGGTATAAAACGTTCCAAGTGAAAGTCTTTCACTGTAAATGGGGTGTACCTAAAGTTGATGTTCATGTCTGCGTCATTTTCTATTGCAGGCTACAAGAGCAAAAATAGCACCTACTTCTTCTACATCCATTATGATTATGGATGTAATATAAGTTCATGGAATTTTGTTTTTTCCTTGTAACAAAAATGTTCCCTATGAACACACACACCAACGACGCGACTGTTTCGTCGTTCATCTGTTGCTTTGCAGTTACTAGCCAGAAAGGTAGCAACAAAAACGTGTTTAGACAATTTGTTGCCTGTGTACACATGGTCTTACATTTATATTTGAGCTTGGCGTCTTCCTATAAACGCACTAGTCACTTTAAAATGTGTACACAAGGCTTTAACCTCCACAAGCATTGCCAGCCCACCTTAAAATATATGCCAAACCCCCCCCACCCCCGGTCAGAAACCACTGCTCTAGGTGCATCCTGGGCCACCTTGAGCATACATTTAGTACCCAGACAAACTTTCATCTAACACATAATTTGCTCCAAACATTGTCTTTATCTTGTTTTCTTAGTTATTACTATTCAGATTTTTATACAAGCTATATTAAATCTAAATCTAACAACTCTATAATTTTATGAGGTTTTGTGGCACGCTTAAAAATTTTCTTTCCTCTCAAATATATCAGATAAGTAATATTCAAACTGAACCATTTTAAATTTATGACATATAGTTTAGGATTAAACGTTATATTTTGTCCAAAATAGATGTCACAAATAATCATTGCATTTTTTTATATCCTTTAGTTATTCAGGATAGGGGTTTATTCTGACACCACTAGCCTACACAAGAAACCTGCTTTTCTGAATTACAATTTTCCAAAATTTATTTATTTGAATTACTATTTTGACTTAACAAATGTGTTTATAATATTTGAAACGCTTGAATTATTGATAAAATAAATATAGGTATATAGTTAATGTTTGCCTACGTGCTATTACCCTTAAAGATTGGAATAACTTTAGAAACTTTTAAGATTTACACAAACAACACTTCTCTTCAGTCACTTGTATATTAGCAAAGTTATATAAGCCATTTTTTAGGGGTTCTTATTTTTTTTAAATTGTCAAAGCAATCAAACAATTAAAAAATCACATAGATGTATTTTTTTAGCAGCCTTGACAATTTTTATTAGATTATTGGATTTTCCAAATTTGATACCTACATTAAACTTAAAAAACATAGGCCTATTTATAAGGGACGGTATATCTTTAATAATGTTAATAAAACTTGACAATTAATAACATTTGTATGTTCAAAATAGGCCTACTCCATTTAAGAAGATTCAGAAAAATCATGTCTAATAAAATTAGTTTTCTATGGTAGGCAACGTAGGCGTTAATATTATGAGTTGGCAGCACTGTACAGAGTTGAAAATGTAAATAGTTTGAGAGACTAGCACGAGAAAGCAGCTAAGTGCCAGGGAGTTTCAGCTGGGCGTTTATAACGTCTTTTGTTTACACAACAAGTATTTTCGATGAAATTATCGAAATATTCTACCGTTTATGTAGTGTTGTAAATTAAGGGCAGTTTCCGAAGCCTGGGACCAATTTCTGTAAAGGATGGCGTCCAGAAGGTATGTTTACTATTTACATTTATTTCAACAGACCTAATAACTATTATAAATTTAAGTTGATGTGGTTTTGTAATTATGTATTCACCAGATGTCAATTTGCTTCTTTCGAAATCTTAACGTTCCAAACGAATTTTTTCATTACTGGAATTTAAGCTCTCTGGGAAGTTGTATATTTTAACTGGATTATTAGGATTACGCATTGTGTTAATTCATAATAAGCTTTGTGGGTGTGCCCACTTACCCGGGTGGCCTTAGGTTTTGATAAACTGGTTCTAGTACCTAACCAAGATAGCTTGTCTCAACAACTTCCTAATTGTAGGGAGTGCAGTGTGTGTGACTTTGTTGGTATTTAAGAACATTAACAATATAATCACAGGGCCTAGGGTATTTTTACATATTATATAGACTGCCAAACAAGCAGATATTTATGAAATAAATCAAACTACTTTAGAGTTTATTGTTGTTTTGAAACTGTTGATGTTTAAATTGAAAATTCTCAAAGCCCAATGTGAGATCTTGTATAATATAAGCTCTATAATAGATTTTTGTAGCTTTTACATTTAATCTATAAAATGTTAAAACAATTGACAATAGGACACATTTATTTAGGCCTTTCCTTCTTATTTTAAGGTCACAATTTGATTATTTTATTAGGGTTACTCACTTTTTTACAACATTTGTTCCATTTTTGAATCTTCTCATTCTAACCTAACGTATTTTAAAAGACTCGGATTTAATTTTGACAAAAAGAATGTTTCGAATACTGCACACATTTTCCATCTAGGATTTCCTAAGGTGGTATGTAATAAAACAGTTAAGGCTTATACTTGGACAATTTTATTTCATACGGATTTAATTTTGACCAAAAGAATGTTTCGAATACTGCCCAAATTTTCCATCTAGGATTTCTTAAGGTGGTATGTAATTAAAAAAAAGTTAAGGCTTAAACTTGGATAATTTTATTTCATAATAATTTTTAGACCAAAATAAACCAAGCCCGTTAAATGAACCTGTTAAGCGTGTCGATACCTCTCAAATAATCTTCACACATCCAATTCACATTAAGTTACTAACTATAATAGCTTGGTGTTTGCTAACCTTCCCCCACTACTATTTTTTACAAACTGATGAATCCCCTTGCTCGATGCTATTCACTTCACACACCCAAGGGCCTTCAATGTGAGAGATTTAGGTTACTGGTTCCTCTGAAGCTTATGATGGCGGACGTCTCCTTAGTGTAGTTCAACTGACAGTTGACAGCTTTTAAACATTCTTTACTTCGAGGCTGGCTCCAGCTTTGTCAGCTTGCATTGAGCCTTATTATTTTCTTAAAAGAAGCTTGTGAACTATTAGGCCTAGTACAATACATATAGTGTAGTGAGATTATAGTATAAAGAAATCTTTTTTTTAGAAAATACAAACACATTTTTTGCAGACTTGAAAATAGTTAACATTATTATTATTATTATCATCATCATCATCATTATATATATATATATATATATATAAAGTATTGTAATCATGAAAATATTTTGACTTCAAGATTATGATGAATCTTAATGTTTTATGTGCAACCCAACCCAACGAAATTGATTCTACTAATTTCTATCTGCCCTCATTTCTGGCTGTCTATCTGTAGTGCTTGGGTCTAGATCTGAAACCATATGATGAATTTTGTTTAATCTTCATATTTAGATGTTAAATGGCTACCAGCCCTGTGAATTCACTAAAGGAAGCAAATATATACATCGGCGCAACTTTGTAAGATGCGACTAAATTCATATATACACTAAACAGAGGAGGCTTATTTGAAATCAAATTTGCATAGTTGATTTGCACCCATTCAAGACTAAGCGCAGCCTGTAAATAATGTAACTTTGATCGATTAAGCCATAGTATTATAATGCCTCAGAATACACTGTTATGACTGAATAAAATAATATACATCATGTAAGTACACAATTTGGTTCAATTTATAAATCTAGTTGTAGGGCTAGTGGTACCAAATCTATTCCTTAGCTGGTACTATTGCATTTTACATTCATATAACGCCATGGAATTCCTTTCATTATAAGACAAAACATAATAAATGATGCATCAAATAGAACAATATTCTGAAGGATTTTTTTTATCCAAAGAGGTTTTACATATCACTAAGTCCAACAATATCTCGTTGCTAAATATTGTGTGTAAGTAAGTATATTTTTAAAATATATTTTAAAATTTCTATTTTATCAATGCAATGAAATATTTAAACTAATAATTTAGACAAGTTGGCCACTCTATAGTGAATAATATTATTGTTTGAAAAGCACCCAAACACATGCACACACTAATCAGGGTTTCTACCATCCGGGAATTTGAAGTGATCTGGAAAAAACAGGACTAAGTCGGGAAATTGGTAAAACACAATAAAAATCTGGGAAAATGATGCTTTACTCAAAATATGAAATACAACAATCAGTAAATTATGTCTTTTTTCTGTTTGTAGATGTGTAATATATTTTTAATTCCTAGTAAACAATTTTAATACAAAATAAAAAAAAATCGAATTTTAAAACTTATTATTATTCATAAAAAATATTAATAGAAAAATGGGGGTGGGAGGGGGGGGGCGAGTTAAAAGGATTTGGCATGATTTTTTAATCGCGAATTTTAGGAAATGATCAGGGAAAAGGTCGGGGATCTAATTGGTCAAAGAGTAGACACCATGTCTAATTTAATTGCTAGCTTATAAGAAAAATGTTTGGTAATATTTGTGTGTTATGTGATTTTCATTATATATTTTAATAACGTAGCACCCACTTTGGTGGCCACATGGAATCACCCTTGCAATAAATAGCCTGGCCTGTTGATGACAGGGAGATCAAGGCTCAAATTCCTAAATGGTTTTCCACCCTCCCTTCACACAAATGTGAGTACATTTCCAATAAATTCAACCTTTATAATCCCTAAAACCATTAACATAATCAGGCTAGTAAATAAACGTACAGACCAAGCGAGTAGTAAGATGCGGTACTATAGAAATTAAATGGAATTCTGGGAAAAAAGTGGAGGAGATATATTAACAGGAGTTAAAAACCTTTTAGGAGAGATGTAAAATGTGAGAATGCCAAGAATGTAGTGGAATTTATACCCAAATAACTACTAAATATTTTACATTTCTAATTGGATGTTAATGAAATAGTGGATTTTGAAATTTCCTAAACTTAAAAACTACGTTATAACTCATTTTGTTGTAAAAGCTTGATATTTTTCAGGCAGGTAAAGAAATGACCCTAAACACGTAGTACTAACCAATGATAGATTAGTATGATTGGATACACATTTTATTTTGTAGATAACCGCTCTGCTCCCTTGTTTAATGTGTATGATTTTTCCAACCTTAATTATACTAACTTAACCAAAGTTTTGTGCTCACTAACCAGCACCAACATAACACAATATAACTAAGTTTGGTGGTTAGTGTTTTCATGGATGGAGCCAAGTCGATGGATTATTGCTTGTCTCCAGCTATAGTAGCCCCATGGCTTCTTGGGTGCTGACTGACAGCTTTAAAAAGTTACCAGACCAAATTACATATCCCTATGCTGAACCAAATGATCTGCAAAAACATGTGTTTAGCAGCTGTCACTTTTGACAGTTCAAATGTAGGTATATACCTAAATTATGACTGTCAGACCGCACCAAAGAAGCCATGGGGCTACTGTATCTAATCTTATTTTCACTTAATGTTAGTGACAACTGTAGTCACTAGTGGTATGAATATTGAAACTCGGTGGGTAGCTGAAGATAATCTTTCTCTCCTCTGACTAATACTAATGTTTAGCTAGCTCTAATTGAACCTTGTTTGTGTCTTTAGCTGCTTGTGTTAGTGATAACACAACACACACTCAGTGGCGTATGCAGGATTGTGAAGGAGGGGAAAAGTTTACTGAAATGATAAAAGTGACTTAATTCATCTCGGTGTCCTTAAGATAATTATTTATAATAATTTATATTTGAAAAAGAAGCTTTTCAACAGACAAGTACAGTGACATACAAAAAACAAATAATGTACTAAACTAAATAAAGAAATTATAACTTATTTATTTTAAAAATTACTTTTGTTTAGATACACCCCTGGTTTTCTTTAAAAAAATTGACATTTAGAGCACCTATTAAATTAAATCATATTTTTTTTGTGTTCAACACTTATACAATATTATACAAAACGATATATTATACATATATATGTGGGGGGGGAGGTTCCCCTACCCTCCCTCCAAAGGTAGGAATATTAAATTTATTATTGGTATCTTTATTAGTGGCATAGTCTCATGGTAGACTATGACAAGTCTCCCCAAACCTTCTAAGGACAGTTAAGGGGAATTGTGCATCAAAACATTTTTGAAAAAAAAAAAACTTTTTTCTCATCGTAACTGATTCTAATTGTGTTTCAATTTCAAAATAATATTTTTTATAAATTATTCTTTTATTTTCTTTTAAAGCTGTTTTAACTGATGAAATTACATGTATCAAATTTTCCAAATCTATTAACTGCAATTTTGATTTTTTTATATTCGACTATTAATAACGTGCTATAGATGAATGTGTAAATATTTCAATATGCCTGAATAATTGATAAATTATTAAATATTTACTACTACACATAAAATTACATTTTTATATAGCAGTTTTTTTAAAATTATTTGCCTGTTATCTCATTGTGCTAAGGTTTTAAACGTATTTCAAAATCTTCGGCACTCGAACACTAGCTAATTCTCGCCGAGTACGTCCAAATTTGCTTTGTTGGCGAGGTGTTCAATCGGCCGTACATACTGATACATTCAACCTAAGATTATCCTCCCAACACCATTAAAGTACGAAAAAACTGGTCGGACCAGTGCAAAAATAATAAATACTTTAGGTAATCCTAATAATAGCTTTTTAAAACTATCTCAACACCTATTCTTTCTCATTAAACAATTATTACCCATAATAACAGCTAAACACGTGAATTGAAACCACTTGTCCGGGGTTTGATTCATCTGTCCAGGTGTCATTTTTCAATTCTGATCAAATTAATTTTTTTTTTAGATGGCTGTCATCTGTTACCATTGATTAATTTCACCATTAGTGTTGATTATATTTAGGTGGTCTAGGGATAAGGTGTCAGACTTCTATGCTGGCGTCTGGGGTTCAATCCTCGGTCCCGGCAAAGATTTATCTGATTACCAAACCCTTCTTTCACCTCTGACAGGACATCTTGTGAATGTGAGGAATGCCAGGCCTCCACCGTGGTTCGGATCCCACGTTAAACTGTAGGTCCTCCATTTCATCTCACAATAACCCTACCATTACACGTTAGCGTAAGTGCGTGTAACCCGAACGGGTAGTAAGATGCGGCGCTAATAATAATAATAATAGATTATATTTAGTTACGAAACAAAATCCTAACCGACTCTCTGAACAGACGGAGGCTGTATATCCTTGAGGCGGTCACAGTGCAATATGGTGCGCACAAATCCAAGGTGTGTAGAAACCCATGATGCAACATTCTGGAATTGACCTTGAATAATAAATTTTATTTGTTAAAACGGCAAAGTATCCTTTGCATATAGTTGGGATCACCATGGAAAGCATACGTGTCTTGCACACAAGGAATATATTATAATAGCATGGCTTAAAGCAGACATGTTTCGGTGGCTGCATGGTCTAAGACGTCACTATAGCCTAGCCAGTAACCTAGACTATTTATGGCAGGGAGATCGGAGTTTAAATTCCAGTTGGGTGTACTGAAGATGGTTTCCCACTCTGCCCTCACACACATGTGGGTACACTTCTTTTAAAGATAACCACCTTCATTCTTAATTCTTTAGCGTAATCAATACGTATGTATACAAATAGAACAGATAACAAACAGAGGTGTTTAAAAAAACTTAAACAGGGGTCGGCCAACTTTTTGAACCCTGTTTACCCGCCTCGGTGTCGTAGTTGGCTAACGTGCTTGTCGTGTTGAGCTCGACTGCCGAGGACGGGGAGATCGAGGTTCGAATCTCGGTCGGGTGAACTGGGGGTGGTTTTTCCTAAATGGTTTTCCACTCTCCCTCCACGCAAATGCGGGTTCACTTCCTCTAATTCAACCTTCCCCATTCTTAATCCATTAGAGTAATTAGTACTTAAAGCGTATAACCCGAACGAGTAGTAAGACATGGGGCTAAATATTAATAATAATAATTGGACCCTGTTTGACTTAAAAACTTAGCACTCATCGTTCTTACTCTTTATTTTGGATTTTTTTCCCTCTCTTGTAGCATATATTTATTCCTTAAATTCGCCCTCTGGGAAATAAACATAAAAATACAATTTATATTTGAATACTATTTTTTTTCACCACCGAATCTTACTACCTATTTGGGTCAAAAACGCTTATTTATGTGGAGGGAGAGTGGAAAACCATTTTGGAAAAACCATCCCCCCAGTACACCCAAATGAGATGCGAACTTTGATCTCCTCGTCATTGGCTGTTTAGTCTACTGCGACAGTAGTGTGTTAGACTATGTGGCAACCAAGGCGGGTCTAAATTATTTAAAAAAAATTTATAACGTTACCCGCCTCGCTGGCGTAGTTGGCTAACGTGCTTGTCGTGTTGAGCCAGACTGCTGAGAACGGGGAGATCAAGGTTCGAATCTCGGTAGGGTGAACTGTGGGTGGTTTTTCCTAAATGGTTTTACACTCTCCCTCCACACAAATGCTAGTTCACTTCCTCTAATTCAACCTTCCCAATTCTTAATCCATTAGAGTGATTAGTACTTAAAGCGTATAATCCAAACGGGTAGTAAGACATGGGGCTAAATATTATTATTTTATAACGTTACATATTACTACCGATCAAGATTATTTTGGTCACACTCTAATATTGTTTGAAAGGACTTGATATATTTAATTTGTGATCCTTTTAGGTTCCTGACAAATAAGTAATAGCTTATTCTAGGATAGTAGAGGGAAAAAAACATGATTTAAAAAAATAGAAAGCACACTTTCCACAACTAACATAAATTTGAATCACTAAAATTTGTCATTCTCGAAATATGTCTTATTTGATTTATTTATATATTTTTTAGCACCACGTTTACGCTCATAGGCTTAGGGCCAGTTTCATAGTCAAATTTTGTACGCCTCAAGTGCGGTGCTACACTAAGTACAAGACGACACCTACCTAAACCAGAATGGAATGGGCCAGTTTCCTATGCGAGAACGGCCCATTCCATTCGAGTTTAGGTAGGTGTCGTCTTGAATTTAGTGTAGCGCCGCACTTGAGGCGTACTAAATTTGACTATGAAACTGGCCCTTAGTTATTAGAAAGGTTTAGTTTAGAAGAATTGCACCTGTATTTTTGTGGAAGGATAGTGGAAAAACCATTTAGAGAAAACCACCTTCATTGCTCCCGACCGGGATTGAACCCCGATCTTCCCATCTTTGGCAGTCCGGCGAATATTTGATTTATTAACTATATATTTACCCGCTTCGGTAGCTGCATATTCTAACGCGTTACTCTCATGTTAGTCTAGAGTGGCGAAGATGGATACATCGGGATTCGATCCAGGTCGGGTGTACTGAGGGTGTTTTTCCACTCTCCCTCCACGCGTATGCGAGCACTCATTCTCTTAAATAAACATTCTCAATCCCCAACACGTTGTAATATTAGTACTGTAGCCCTATGGCTTCTTTGGTTTTGACTGCCAGCTGCCAGCTAAAACTATTATTATTAGCACCGCGTCTTACTACCCGTTCGGGTTATATTATTATTATTATTATTANATGAAGGACCTACAGTTTAACGTGGAATCCGAACCACGGTGGAGGCCTGGTATTCCTCACATTCACAATATGTCTTGTCAGAGGTGAAGGAAGGGTTTGGTAATCAGATAAATCTTTGTCGGGACCGAGGATTGAACCCCGGCCGCCAGCATATAAGTCTGACACCTTACCCCTAGACCACCAGGTCACCGCCAGCTAAAAGCTTTGAAAAGTTACCAGGCCAAATTATGTATCCCTACGCCGAACTATATGATCTGCAAAAATATGTGTTTAGCAGCTGTCACTTCTGACGGTCAAAATTTAAGTATATACCTAAATGTTGACTGTCAGAAGTCAGCTGTGAGCAGTCAGTCAACACCAAAGAAGCCATGAGGCTACTGTACATAGGAGTATAATCAGAAAGGGTAGTGAAACATGGTGCTAATTTTTTTTAACTATAAATTTAACAATTTTTTTTAATCAAAATCATCCAATAATACTTCCTTATGGATTACTGTATGATTTATATTTACATCACTAATTACACGGACTATGAATGCAAATATAATTGAATTAGATTTTTACCCCCATTTTGGTGATATGAGTTTATATTTTTCAACTAACGTGTTTCTATGAAAACCAGATTTTTTTTTGTAAATAGGATTCTGATAGGAAGAGAAAACGCACACACATTTTTCCGCGGTCAATATTGATATTATTTTACTATATTTTCGGTGTTATTTGTTTTGTAGGTACTAGAGAGAGTCTTTCTATATAATATGTCCTTGATAGAGTGAGACGTAAACGTTATTTTCTTGATGTATTTTCGAAGGAGACTTTCACCTCCCCACCCATTTCCGTTATCTGTTTAGAACGAGACGCGCGCGTGGATCTGCGTGAGACGGAACCGTTGGAAATGTGTATGCGGTAACGATTAGATCGTTGTTAATTAAACTTCCACGCGAATCATCCGCATGGGTGGGCCACGCGGAATAAATGTAAGGCTCGTCGAGTCCGGTTGACCGATGATTGGAAGGTCGGAGCTAGAATCAAGGGCGGATTTATTGAAGATTTCCCTATTTAGCGTAATTTGGATGCAAATGGCCCGAACGCTTACTATGACACCGTTGAATTTTTGTTTTAGTGATTTTAAGTTTTTGGTTGTTTTTTTTACGTTCAGCACGATGGTGTCCACGGCATACTTCAAGGGCGAGTGGTCACATTCGTCTCTCTCGGTCTTGTATGATGACAAGGATCAATGTTTTTCCCATCCTCTCTCCACGCTCACACCCTCTTCATTCCTGCACATTGTATTCTATTTCTCCTCCCCCCCCCCCCCCC
>CABFOW010000671.1:124741-138836 GCA_902141385.1 Timema californicum
TCTAAGATTTCTAGACCGGAACCGCTACTTTTCCGTCCTAATAGCTCCTCAATTATCCTCGCGATACTGAGTGGACCCCGTTACAGACCCACTGCTTTCACACAAAGATCTGTCAGCGCCGGGAATTGAACCCGGGACCTCTGGATCTGTAGCCAAGAACTCTGCCCAATAGACCACAGAGGCAGTTATCCTGTAATATAATAGAGCCAAGCTATTATATTTTGTTAATTACGGTCATAGCTGCATCTAAATATCATATTCTATTAATTCAGAAATGACACCTAGACACGGGAATCGAATCCGGGGTCTTTGGCTCAGTACGGCAATGTGCTTTAACACCGAGATATCCAGGAATCGTCCCATGGCGAGGGCCATTCTTCACACATATTTTTTAGGCAGAATCTGTGATGGCCTAAACGATTCTTGGATAGCTCAGTGGTTAGAACATCGGCGTACTAAACCAAAAGTACCTGGTTCGATTCCCGTGTCCAGGTGTCATTTTTCAATTTAAATAATATGATATTTAGATGTGGTTGTAACAGTAATTAACAAATAGAATAGCTTGGCTATCCAAGCCATTATGATATGCGCATTTGTACAGTTGTAATTGTACAATTGGCAGCATGAAACCAACCACCGAGTCGGAAGGTGGCTGTCGGCGGATAGCTTGCGATCTTCATTGATGACTCATTTGTAGCTGATGATTTACTCACGTCCATCACAGACTCTGCCTTTAAAATATGACTGAATAATGACCCTGAGCGCGGGACGATTCCTGGATAGTTCAGTAGTTTGAGCATCGGCGTATAGAACCAAATGTCTCTGGTTCGATTCCTGCGTTCAGATGTAATTTTTCAGTTTAAAGAAACTAATAATATAGTCCGCAATATTGTTCGTACAATAATGTTAGTATTTTTTCTAAATTACTCCTGGTAAAGTGTACTTACTATATATATATCCTGTATATTGCCCTTGATCGGATGAGCTCACTTTGAACAAAGGCGGATGTCGGCAGTTAAGAGGCCATATTGCACGACACTGTGGTCCAGGGACGATAACACTATATTCCATTCACGGTAGGAATTGACTTCTGAAAGGCCTTTTTCCCTACCCTAAATCTATTATATAGTAGGATATTGGTAGGAAAAAAGACCTTTCAGAGAGTAACTCCTACCGTGAATGGAATATACGCAGTGTTGTCAACCACGTGGGTTATACCTCTAAATATATCGTGTGTACATTACAATAGTTACCGCACATAAAATAAATAATACGGCACATGCGTACCTATAGGTTGAGTTTGGTAGGAAGAACAGTAGAAGTTAGTTACTAAAGTTACTAAAACAATTTTCATATATTCATACATCAAGTCACGTCATCTGCAGTTGTCACTTTTGATAGCTATTGTCAATACCTATAAAATAACACAAATAAAGTAATACTTAGCACCGCGTCTTACTACCCGTTTGGGTTATACTTCTAAGTACTAATTACGCTAATAGATTAGGAATTGGGAAGGTTGAATTTAGATGAAGTGAACCCTCATTTGCGTGGATGGAGAGTGGGGGGAAAACCCCTCCAGTTCACCCGACCTAGATTCGAACCTCGAGCTCCCCATCCTCGGCAGTCGAGCTCAGCACGACTGGCGCGTTAGCCAGCTACGCCACCGAGGTGGGTTATAAAATAGTCAAATGTTATCAACATTGGTCGCAAATAAATAAATTTGAATTTTCCCTACTATTCTTCCAACCAAAATCGGGTTATACATACTTTCTCGTAATATATTAAAGGTTCCCTATAATATTTTGTGGCAACATTTTCAAAACTCGGCTTTCGGTCAGTATAGGGAATAACCAGCCCCGTGGTGTAGTGGTCGGTGGACCTGGCTTCGAGCCTAAGGGAATCGCGGGTTCTATTCCCAGATGGTTCCTTGGGGGTATTTTCCCCCGAAAGAGGAATCACCCTAACGGTCACCAGGCCTTGGTTGTTTCCGCTGGTTTCACACCATCACCTCATCTCATCGGGACACGGAAAGAGCTTCCGCGGGAAGGAGGTACGATTAGTACATTCGGGTGTCGCCTGGTCAGTGCAACGGTACGTTAGTACCGGCCAATCTGTCCACTACTGGGCTATGAATGCTGTAGACAAGACATTATTATTATTACTATTATAGTAGGCCCCATAGGGGAACGTATAATGTTTGAACGCGTATTAAAGATCGGGAGACTGGCTGTTGTACCTACTCCAGATTTTAAGTTAGCTTGTAAATCATGTATTGCATATATATCTTAAATAGTGTTACAATTCTTCTATTCAAGGGCGTAAGAAGTTAATTATTACGGAGACGGGGAGGGTATGTATTTCTCAAGTACAATATTAGTTTTCGAAAACCCATTAGTTAGTTACAGCTCAAGAAGCGTCCTTTGTTCTCCGACACTATTTAGATGATTTGCCCTAAAAGGTAGAAAACATATCTTGCATTAAATTTAAATGTTTTATGATCATACCTTCGGTTTTTTTTTTAAAAATTATTCTACCAGTAAATCTTTGCGAAACTTTCGCACATTCAACCTTCCTCACCCTCCCCNAAAAAATTTAATCTTTTGTTGGGTTGTTGAAATTAAATAAAAAGTGTATACACAAAATATCAAATAGAGTTTATTTTCTGTAATTGATAGAAAAATATTGTTAGATTTTTATTTATATTTTAAACAAACGTAACGTAAACCGAGTATGCTATGTCAGAAGTCGGTAAAAAATCCTATCCACTGATACCTTATCCATCGCTGTAGGCTTTGTATTAGTTTAGAAAAAAAAGGATGTTGACAACAGAAATAATATATTGGATTCTGGCGTTGCCTAGCTGAGACGTCATGGCCGGTCGAGACAGGATTTCTCATGTTAGTGAATTTACGTTTTATTCGGAGAATTTTAAAGATACAACGTTGAAATAAAAACAAATTCTTAAATAGTTCTTTAAAAAAATAGTCCTACAGTGTCATAAATTATTATTTTTGTCTACAAGTAGTTTTTAATAAACTTTTTTTTTTTAATCGTCTACATATTATTTTAATATTTAGCACGTCGTCTTACTACCCGTTTGGGTTATACGCTTTAAGTACTAATTACTCTAATGTATTAGGACTTGGGAAGATTTTAATTAAAGGAAGCGAACCCGCATTTGCGTGGAGGGAGAGTGGAAAACCATTTAGGAAAAACCACCCCCAGTTTACCCGACCGAGATTCTAACTTCGATCTCCCCGTCCTTAGCAGTCGAGCTTCAACACGACAAGCGCGTTAGCCAACTACGCCACCGAGGTGGGTTGTCACGAACAGTAGAACTTCTCCAAAGTAATTGTGACCAAAGCGTGTTCGGAGCGAAGGGTCGAAGAGGAGTAATTTATTTTCCACTTATCTTTAATTACACTTGAACGAATCTTATACAATTTATATTCATTTGCATAACAACACATTATGTTGACTTCAACGTGTGATTTAATTTACTATCCTTAGATACTTAAAATTCTCTCCACGCAAATGTAGGTACATTTACTATAAATATCTTCCTAATCCCTAAAACCGTTAGCATAATTAGCACATAAGTTTACAACCCGACCGGTTAGTACGGTGCGGTTATTATGAGCTGAAGGGATAGGAAACCAAGCAGAGGGGGTTGATTTATCAATATGGAGATTTGCGACCCCCTACCCTCTCGTTATCCCTGTTGGTGTCGCGTTGTCACTTCACGAACTTTCTGGGCGTCAGTCGCCGGTTGAACGCCGCAGTGGTCGGGTCTTTAACATATTGTCGTCGGTGGGGGTTTGGCTGTTACCCCTCTCCATCCCCTTTCACCCTTGCAACCACGGGGTGTAAAAAGCATGTAGGCCTACGTTGGACGTCGGGGTGACTTGTGTTTCGCGTCGGCTTTTCTATTAGTAAATACGGTGGAGTACGCCAAATCAAGGCGTTAAGTCTCGTCTGGTCTGGTCTGCCGGTGACGGGGTTTGAATCTCGGTCGGGTATAATGAGATGATTTTTGTACTTTCTTAAAGATTTATCCTTTTACCCATTTACACAAACGCCAGTACACTTCCTCTATATCTTACCCTACTCCTCCCCTACCATCATTAGTGTAGATATGCTGATAATCCGGACGATCCGGGGATGGGATAATTGCTTAGTGTGATTTTGACTTTCTCTCCGAACACTCGGAAAGGGAAGTATTGTGATCTCAAACAAAATTAATTTAGGGATTTTGATAAATGCCGACGTTTCATGACCCCCTTCAAACATAAAAAGTTGTTTTCGTGATGCCGTCCGTCTGTCCGTCTGTTTCTCAGCATAGAGCCGAAACTGTTTTACTGATCGGGCTAAAACTTTGTATCAAAGGTTTTTATAAAGTCCTCCCCCCCCTCCCCACACCGTGGTGTTTAGATACCCAACCATAAAATTAATAGTGGCTTACTGAAAATCAAAAAAAGAAGAAAAAAAATCTATTTTGATTACATAAAATTAATAGTGGCTTACTGAAAATCAAAAAAAGAATAAAAAAAATCTATTTTGATTAAATATCTTATCTAATAACCACTTTTTAACACTAAAAATAAAACGGAAAATTTAATTTCCCTTGAAAATCTTTTTAAAAGTACTTTACATAAGCGGCAATTTCCCATATTTATCGTATCTCCGCAATTCTTTCAGGCACTGAATTAGCTTATCATTGTAGAGATGTAGTACTATTAAATATAAAAATCTTTTATTTGAAATATTTTTTTTATAAAACCAAAAGTTTCTGAGATCTAAAATATATATTATTCATCAGGTCTTCGAAATATAAAATGGATTGTTATGCTCTTTGGTAGACAGAAATTTTTCTTTTCTTAATCTTTCTCTAACATTGTATACTTTTTTTTTACATTTTTGCTATTTGGTGGAGAGTTTCTGCAACAATGTATATTATTTTGTTTCACAAATCTTTCTAGTTTTTAGTAAATGTTTTTAACTTTAAGATCAAAGAGAAAAGTCTTAACGTAACATTGTGCCATTTATTTAATAAGCGTCTTTGTAAGAGTCAAGTAATTTTAAAAGCCGCTCAGACTGGACACCAGAAACAGTTTATCTTTTGAAAGAGATCATACATTAAAAGAGTATATTAAATCTGGTCTGTGCACCCACCCACGCGTTGTATCCCAACTGACCAGGAATCGAACTCTTGACCGATCAACCTTTAAATGAACTAAACAGGCCTACGACCGGTTGTCTCGCCCTCGATAGGCCGGGGTTCAATCCTGTCCCGGGGCACTGGAGGCGTGCTTCTTAACTCTGTTGTTTCCCCACTCGCCTTAAGAGAGATATTTTGACTCACTGACACCTACATTGGTGACCGCGCGGATTAAACGCACAACTTGTCTAGTCTGGTTTGACGGTGACGGGGAGGTCAGGCATCGAATCCTGATATGTTCAACTGAGCCCTTAAAGGGTTCTCAATCTTCCTATACGCAAATGCGGATATTTCCCCCTTAAATTCTACTCTACTCATCACTACCCTAATAGTTTAATTACATGTGAATAGCCTGGATGGGCAATCAGACGCGGGTCAAAACATTAAGAATAAAACTACTCACTGGCCCTATTCAACCTTCACATCCTGTTCCCCTAGTAGTCTATCTCGCTGTTAGACAGTACTAGCCCTATTCTACCTTCCCACCCTGTTCCGCTGGCAAGTCTATCTCGCTGTTAGACAGTACTGGCCCTATTCAACCTTCACATCCTGTTCCCCTGGTAGTCTATCTCGCTGTTAGACAGTACTAGCCCTATTCTACCTTCCCATCCTGTTCCGCTGGTAGTCTATCTCGCTGTTAGACAGTACTGGCCCTATTCAACCTTCTCATCCTGTTCCCCTGTTAGTCTAGCTCGCTGTTAGACAGTACTAGCCCTAGTCAACCTTCTTATCCTGTTTCCCTGGTAGTCTAGCTCGATGTTAGACAGTACTGGCCCTATTAAACCTTCTCATCCTGTTCCCCTGGTAGTCTAGCTCGCTGTTAGCCAGTACGGGCCCTATTCAACCTCCTCATCCTGTTCCCCGGTTAGTCTAGCTCGCTGTTAGCCAATACTAGCCCTATTCAACCTCCTCATCCTGTTCCCCTGTTAATCTAGCTCGCTGTTAGCCAATACTAGCCCTATTCAACCTTCTCATCCTGTTCCCCTGGTAGTCTATCTCGCTGTTAGCCAGTACTGGCCCTTTTCAACCTCCTCATCCTGTTCCCCTGTTAGTCTAGCTCGCTGTTAGCAAATACTAGTCCTATTCAACCTCTTCATCCTGTTCCCCTGGTAGTCTAGCTCGCTGTTAGACAGTACTGGCCCTATTCAACCTCCTCATCCTGTTCCCCTGGTAGTCTATCTTGCTGTTAGACAGTACTGGCCCTATTCAACCTCCTCATCCTGTTCCCCTGGTAGTCTATCTCGCTGTTAGCCAGTACGGGCCCTATTCAACCTTCTCATCCTGTTCCCCTGGTAGTCTAGCTCGCTGTTAGCCAGTACGGGCCCTATTCAACCTTCTCATCCTGTTCCCCTGGTAGTCTAGCTCGCTATTAGCCAGTACTGGCCCTATTCAACCTCCTCATCCTGTTCCCCTGTTAGCACAGTACTAGCCCTATTCAACCTTCTCATCCTGTTTCCCTGTTAGTCTAGCTCGCTGTTAGACAGTACTAGCCCTATTCAACCTCCTCATCCTGTTCCCCTGTTAGTCTAGCTCGCTATTAGTCAGTACTGGCCCTTTTCAACCTCGTCATCCTGTTCCCCTGGTAGTCTAGCTCGCTATTAGTCAGTACTGGCCCTTTTCAACCTCCTCATCTTGTTCCCCTGGTAGTCTAGCTCGCTGTTAGCCAGTACTGGCCCTTTTCAACTCTCTCATCCTGTTCCCCTGGTAGTCTATCTCGCTGTTAGCCAGTACTGCCCTATTCAACCTTCTCATCCTGTTCCCCTGGTAGTCTATCTCGCTGTTGGCCAGTACTGGCCCTATTCAACCTCCTCATCCGGTTTCCCTGGTAGTCTATCTCGCTGTTAGCCAGTACTGGCCCTATTCAACCTCCTCATCCTGTTCCCCTGGTAGTCTATCTCGCTGTTAGCCAGTACTGGTCCTTTTCAACCTCCTCATCATGTTCCCCTGTTAGCCAGTACCGGCCCTATTCAACCTCCTCATCCTGTTCCCCTGGTAGTCTATCTCGCTGTTAGCCAGTACTGGTCCTTTTCAACCTCCTCATCCTGTTCCCCTGTTAGCCAGTACTAGCCCTATTCAACCTTCTTATCCTGTTCCCCTGGTAGTCTATCTCGCTGTTAGCCAGTATTAGCACTAGATCCCGCCCGAGCCAGGACTCTAGTTGGTTGTCCCATGCAGGGTGGCGTCGTGCTGAAGGGAGGATGCCGACGTCGCACATGTGGCGTCGAGTGTGCGGGGCGCTGCATCTGGCCGCCAGGCAGGGACGCCGTGGCGGGACACGTCCATCGGTGGGGGTGGAGGACGACGGTGGTGGTGACGCCCGCCGCACGGAAGAAGACGACGCCTCGTTGCGTCGCTCCGGCGGTCTCAGGAGGTGCGCATAATTATATCCTCCTTTTCCACCCTTCCCCTCACCCTCTCACTTGTCGATGCTGTTCATGTCGTTACCAAGCTTCTCAAATGATTTTTATTTCGTTATGTAGCATGAGTTAGGGAGAGCGGTGTTAAACAAGTTTTAAGATATACTGATCCGGCTACTCTTAAGTTCAAGTGATCAAACGTTGTAGCCAAAAAGCGCTAGTGTCTCTGCAGATCAGTACGCGCGCAATTTAATTTTATGGTCTTAGGTAATATGGTGGGTTGATAAAATAAACAAGGTGATCGATGAAAGGAGTTTATTAATAAAATAAAATATCCTATAATAATTATAGGCTTCGGTGGCCGTATGATCTAAGACGTCATTCTTGTAATGGACTTGACTGCCGATGACGGAGAGATCATGGGTTTGATACTGGTCTGGTGTACTGAGTTCGGTTTTTCTAAGTGGTTTCCTACTCTATTTCCATGCTAATGTGGGTAGACATTTTCTAAATTCAACCTTCTTTATCCCTAACTCAGCGTAATTAGTACATACGCATATAACCCGAACGGGTAGCAAGATGTACTAAAAAACTATAATCTATTGCTCATGATTGTAAAAGCATTTAAATTTGCTTGTTCATGCAGTAATTAATATGTATATAATTTATAATCAAATCTAGTTCTGTCCACTAGGGAAATAAGAGGGGGGGAAGGGAGGCGGGTGTTTATACTCAATGTGCAGTATTTAAATTGCAAAACTATATTATTATTTATTATAAATATAATGTATTGAAGGCTGAGCAGTTTTATCAGTTAGCTTACCTGACATTTTGAATAGTTTATGTGAAAGTCAAAAACATGACATTTAAATGTGAAGAGGAAAAGGTATTTTCTTAACTTGGCCTACAACTAAAAAAAAACAATATAAAATTAACACTATTATAAAATGTTTAAAATATTTGAGTAAACTCTTAAAAAACTCAACTAGGCAAAAAATGAACACATTCGAACACTGTTTGTATGAGGTCATAAACCACTCTTGTTTCAGCTGGTTCGATATTTAACTTAAATTTATGAATAGATCAGACATTTAGAAGCTCAAGTTTGTAAACTTTTTTAAGTGAACCACATACGCTGTTTCCACAAAAACAAAAACAAAAAAACATAAAAACCGTTATGATGATCTCAACAGTTATCGAATATCTGTCAAGGGTGTTCTGGAATTTAATGACAACTTTTTCTCTTCATTTAAAATGTTTGTTAGATAATTCCACTATGCTCATGACAAATATTCAACAACTCTTGAGGTCAACATGTGGATAAAATTAAACTCTTTGTTTTGTACTTAACCAATATTTTATTTATGTAGGCCGAAAAAAAATTTTGCTGTAAAAACTGCAAAATACACTGGCCTTTTCGCGCGTCCCCTTGCATCCCACCATAAAGTCCTTACTTTGAAGATTGACAGATACTAAGAGAAATATTCTGTTTAAACTCTTCTGATTTTTACTAACCGTTCATAATAACAATAATTGGGGTATGAGGAAGGTAGAATTTTTAGAAAATATACTAACATTTGCTTTGAGGGGGTAAAAGATAATTAAAAATCATGTAGATAAAGCCTTTCTCCGTACACCCGGACGGGACTCTAAACGTGACCTTATTACCAGACTAAACGAGGCTAACACCTTGGCCCGCGTGCCCACCGATGCGGGTGGTTCTATTATCATTCAGACACAAAAGCGTATTACAAATTAGAAATAAAATAAATACTTTAAATTTTACTTTCTCATCCAAAGAGAAAATATTAAGTAATCGTGAAAATTTCCGAGCCAAAGATTATATATGATTAATCTTAACGTATCATGTTCTCCCCCCCTCCTATCCCCAAAAAACTGGGTTCACATTTATTTCCGTTTGTCTGCCTGCCCCTCCTTGGGTCTTGACCCGTAACGGTTCGATGGATTCTCTTCAAATTTGGTATTTAGATTTTATAAAGCTATCCTAGGTACGTTTTTTTTGATAATGCGTAGTTTACTGATGATCGATTTTTAAAAAGTTTGAAAATTAAAAAAAATATATTTAACGATTTATTTCAAAGTGGTTAAACGGTTGTTTTTTTACAATTATTTTCTTAAATAGCTTCTTGTTTTTCTTGAAAATAATAATTTAATAATAATTGAGTGTCTTTTAAAAATATTAAAAAAAATTGTTTTAACGATTTTGTCCATAATTGGTATCTGAAAGACTATTTTACATTAAGACAAAATTAAGGGTAGTCTACTTAACTTAAGAAATAGTTTTTGAAGATTGAAATTTATCTTAAAGTGGAGGAATTGAATCGTTTTTAATTATAAATATGAATATATTTTGATTTCTACAAATATAAAATAATTTTATGGTTGTTTACAAATTAATTTAAAAAAATTTGAAATAGAAAAATAGTTTTAACTATTTTGCTTTAAATGTATTATATGAGGAAATTGTTTATTATGGCTCCCACGAAGATGTATGTTTATCATTGTATCATTTTTTAAATATATTTTAATCGTGTATTTGAGGACAATACAAAAAAAAATCCCATCTTCATTAGTGATCCGATTTTCTAAAATATTTCAGACTTTTGTGCTGGGGTCCGGGATTCAATCCTCGGTCCCGGCACAGATTTATCTGATTACCAAACCCTTCCTTCGCCTCTGACAAGACGTGTATTAACCACAACTTAATGTGGGGAATGCCAGGCCTCCACCGTAGTTCGGATCCCACGTTAAACTGTTGGTCCTCAATTTAATCTCACAATCGCCCTACTATTACACATTAGCGTAAGTGCGTACAACCCGAACGCGTAGTAAGACGCGGTGCTAATAATAATCCTAAAATAGTGTAAACCCCCACGCCATTTTCGCCGCCCTTAAGCTCAACTTTCGTCTCGTGATCTGGTGTTACTTAAAACTCCTACTAGATGTCGTGGGTATCTTCCTGGCTCATGGTGCCATCTTCAGTAGAACCTGTAAAGCTTCCAGAGAAAACAACTTTTCCCACTGCGCAACGCGTCTTGTCCGACCTTAACCGTTACATAACACTAAAATTATCAAAATCTGGGGAAGGCCCCTATTAGGAATTTTCTTTTTGTTGGGGAGGGTGGAAGGAGGCTTATTCTTCCATTAATATTGTCCGACGACGATGGTCATCTCATGACTAAACAGGGGGTTGGGGGGATGAAACTTGGCTTGCACCCGGAGAGAGAAAATATTTCAAAATTTCTTACAAAAATAAATTGAGGTAGGCTTATTCTTTTTTGCGTTCACTAACAATTGATTTAATTTGTATTACTTTTAATAAGAACTTACTACTTAGGTGACTTAGGCTGTAGGTTGTAGATCAAGTGACTTAAGTCTCCAGTGCTGACAAACTTGATAACTATAAACTGATCGTACGGCGGCAGGTTTGAAACTACCCGAAAACAACGAAACACACTTGAAGGGAATAATGGAATAAATTTACACTCTTGAAACTAAAAAATGTAGTTTACACGGAGTTTAACCGTCAATTTACATTCATCATACATTTTTATATTTTTACATTAACTTTTAATCTTTATTTAGATTTTGAAACATAAATAGCAACTTTGACCCCTTATAACTCGTGAACAGTAATGATTTGAAATCATTGGATCAAGCTATTTTTATTCGTGTTAAAATTGTGCAGTAAAATGTTTACTATCGAATAACTATAAGACTGCCATATCTTGGAAATACATTTTGTTAACATCGAGAAACAAAATCTATCACATTTGTATGTTGCTGCAGAATCAATCAAGTATATACATTCTCTATCGTTTTTCTTATTTTCGATTAAATTCCCCGACATCCCCCTGATTTACCCGAAATACCGCTGATTTCCCCGACACACCGCTGATTTCCCCGACATACCGCTGATTTCCCCGACATACCGCTGATTTCCCCGACATACCGCTGATTTCCCCGACATACCCCTGATTTCCCCGACATACCCCAGATTTCCCCGACATACCCTGATTTCCCCGACATACCCCAGATTTC
Organism: Timema californicum; assembly: GCA_902141385.1. Classification (NCBI taxonomy): domain Eukaryota; kingdom Metazoa; phylum Arthropoda; class Insecta; order Phasmatodea; family Timematidae; genus Timema; species Timema californicum. The sequence goes on from CABFOW010000671.1 coordinate 136,382, forward strand.
CCCGACATACCCCTGATTTCCCCGAAATACCGCTGATTACCCCGACATACCCCAGATTTCCCCGATATACCGCTGATTTCCCCGACATACCCCGGATTTCCCCGATATACCGCTGATTTCCCCGACATACCGCGGATTTCCCCGACATACCGCTGATTTCCCCGACATACCCCAGATTTCCCCGATATACCGCTGATTTCCCCGACATACCCCTGATTTCCCCGACATACCCCAGATTTCCCCGACATACCGCTGATTTCCCCGACATACCGCTGATTTACCCGACATACCGCTGATTTACCCGACATACCGCTGATTTCCCCGATATACCCCTGATTTCCCCGATATACCCCTGATTTCCCCGATATACCCCTGATTTCCCCGATATACCCCTGATTTCCCCGACATACCCCTGATTTTCCCGACATACCGCTGATTTCGCCGATATACCCCTGATTTCCCCGACATACCCCAGATTTCCCCGACATACCGCTGATTTCCCCGAAATACCGTTGATTTCCCCGAAATACCCCTGATTTCCCCGACATACCGCTGATTTCCCCGACATACCCCAGATTTCCCAGATATACCCCAGATTTCCCAGATATACCCCAGATTTCCCAGATATACCCCAGATTTCCCCGACATGCTGATTTCCTCGACATAACCCTGATTTACCCGACATACCCCTGATTTCCCCGACATACCGCTGATATTCCCCGACATACCCCTGATTTCCCCGACATACCGCTGATTTCCCCGACATACCGCTGATTTCCCCGACATACCGCTGATTTCCCCGACATACCCCTGATTTTCCCGACATACCCCGGACTTCCCCGACATACCCCGGACTTCCCCGACATACCCCTGATTTCCCCGACATACCGCTGATTTCCCTGCCTATTCACCATGCCTATTCACCATGGCTATGCATCGTAAGCTCGCGCACGTTCGTATCATACTTTAGGCCGCCCCTCCCCCTTCTTGAAGGTGAACATGTCGGTCGGGAGGTTAGTGTGCCCCGACTCTGGCGTGGGAGGGGCAAGGGTCACAGGTTCAATTCCGTGATGGGCTCTACTGAATTATGGGCTTTCCCACGCGAAGGTGGTTTTTCTTTCCTTTTCCTTCCGGGGTTAAATATAGCAGTGTTATGACGTGCAAGTAAGACGTGACCGGTAAACGTCGCGGGCTAGAAAATCAAACTAGGGAATTCCTCCCCCCTGCCTCCTTTAACTTACCCCACGACATAAGGAACTCGAAAGCTAATTGCCACGAATATAAAAGTACACCACCTATTCCTCCCTTGAACCAGTACTATTCAGTCCACCTCATTACACCCTGTCTCTATCTTGAGCTAGTACTATCCAGTCCACCTCATTACATCCTATCTCTATCTTGAGCTAGTACTATCCATTCCTCATCACACCCTATCCTTATATTGAGTTAGTACTAGTATCCAGTCCACCTCATTACACCCTATCCTTAACTTGAGCTAGTACTATATCCATTCCTCACCACGCCCTATGCCTATATTAAGCGAGGTATATCTAGTCCCCCTCGTTACACCCTATCCCTCTAGTAAGCGAGTTATATCCAGTCCACCTCATTACACCCTGTCTCTTTTAGCTCCAGTCTAATGTTATCCTCCCATCTGTGTATAGGTATTCCCATTGGTTACTTACCATTGGTTTTACCAATCAATACCCTGAACAAGGTTCTAGAATCGCCCAATCTCGCTGCATGTCCTGCCCACCGTAATCTACGAGACTTGATTATCCTAATATCTTGTGATGAGTACAGGGTATATAATTCATCATTATTTAACCACCTCCCCTACCCTAAAGGCCTAATTCCTTTTGACGTGAATACGTCTTTAAATTTGCTACCATACGGGGGCAATCCAAAAAACCTAATGATAACAAAATCGGGGGATACAGTTTGGCGTTGTAGTTTCGAATCTATCCTCTACATCCAAAATTAAATTATACCACTGGATAGCTAAAGGATCAAAGAATGCATTACGATACGCGAGAACAGTGATGCATCGCGCGGTGGAGGGGGACGCGCCGCCATTTTGAGATTATTTTGCTGCGTATCGAGATTTGCAATTAGTATAACTTCTGACTCGGAGAAGCTACGATGTTCGTTTGAGTTTTAATCGTCAGCTGTCGTCAAAATCTATCTATTGTATATAAAACATTAGTTTAAAGTAGTGACAGTGAATATAATATGGTGTTAGAATAAAAATATATTATCAAAAACCTATCGATTTTATATAAAACATTAGTTTAAAGTAGTGACAGTGAATATAATAAGGTGTTAGAATACCAGAAATCTCGATGTATCTTGTATGCCATTTGTGTCGTACTTTTCGTATCACAGACCTATAATTAATAAAGTTATATTGTAACACAATAATTATTTGTTTCCTTGCTTTTATCCTAAATACATA
>CABFOW010000671.1:159823-173457 GCA_902141385.1 Timema californicum
AAAAAAAAAGGTAGTTTTACAGAATATATTTTGATCTTTCATAGGCCAAGAGATGGGTCGAATCCTATATATTCTCAAAACCAAATCTTAAATTTTCTTGAGTCCCCGAATCTTTTTAAAAATATATATATTTTTAGTGAAAATGTTTCAAATTAAATTTAAAAAAGTTGTTTCGGGCTTGGTATCGCTGAAAATTAATTACTTTTTAGTAACAATACAATAATTACGTCATTTCTCGTGATTTTGCTACCCTCCCAACCACACAAGTTGATATGTATATTCCATTCACCGTAGGAATTGACTTCTGAAAGGCCTTTTTCCCTACCATAAATCTACTATATAGTAGGATATTAGGTAGGAAAAAAGACCTTTCAGAGAGTAATTCCTACCGTGAATGGAATATAACTCTACCAACTACAGTAGAGTCTCGGAAACTCGACCTAATGTGGACTGAGATGGTGTCGAGTTTTACGAACGAATTTGCATAAGATGCATTTATGTTGTATATCACTTACTTGAAATAAACAGAAATGCAGTACAGTACTTTACATATAATATTGTATTGATTTGAATAACACGCTACTGAATTGGAAAACTAACAAACACAGCACTTGTAAAAACACCACAGCACGACTGTTTCACTCGGGTTACACAAACAAACTGAGAGGTTATACATTTGAATGGCCTTGGACTGTGATGACTGGTGCCAACAACTGTGTGCACGTGCTCGTGTCGAGTTACACGGAATGTCGGGTTTCCGAGACTCTACTTAAAATTGTTTTATTATCAAATAAAGGTCTTCATTTGTCGTATTTGAGACATTTCTTTAAATATTTTAACGAATCTCGAATATCATAATATATGATTCGAGGAATCAAACGTCCCATATTTACTTATAGCGCTACCTTACCCACATTCTGTGGCCGCGTGAGATAATGCGCTACTCTCGTGTTGGACTAGACTGCCCAATACGGGGAGATCGAGGTTCAATCGGACGGTTAGGGTGCACTGAATGTGGTTTTCCCTAAATATTTTTCCACTATTCTTCCACGCAAATGTAGATGCACTTCCTCTAAATTAACATCTTCCTAATCCCTAATACATTAGTGTAATTAGTACTTAAGCGTATAACCCCAATGGTTAGTAAGATGTGGTGCTAAAAAAAACTCTACCGTCCTCTGTTAGTGTAAATTTACAGTTAGCCCAGAAAGTAAAACGGTTAGAAATTAGAAAGAGCGAAGGGAATTTAAAAATAGAATTAAAACTATTTTTTACCACCGCATCTTACTACCTGTTCAGGTTATATGCATATATGATAACTACAGTAGCACCATGGCTTCTTTGGTGCTGACTGACAGTTCACAGCTGACAGATAAAAGCTCGGAAAAGTTACCAGACCAAATTATGTATCCCTACGCCGAACCATATGATCTGCAAAATTATGTGTTTAGCATCTGTCACGTCTAACGGTCAAAATTTAGGTATATACCTAAATGTTGACTGTCAGAAGTCAGCTGTGAGCTGTCAGTCAGCACCAAAGGAACCATGGGGCTACTGTACTCTAATGAGACAGGGATGAGGAAGGAGGCATTTTAGAGGTAATCTACCCGTTTATGCGTGTAAGAAAAGTGGGGAAACTATTTAGAAAATACCCACCCTCATTAGACCCGATTGGGATCCGAACCCCGATCTTCCCGTATTCAGCAGGCTGGTCCAACACAAGAGTGACGGCTTAGACCAATCGGCCATTAAAGTGTACAAGACATTTTAAAAATGACACGCTTGTCTTATGTCTCAAGGTGTGCAGACAAACGGGTGAATTAGGCCAGGCTGGGGTTCAAACTCCGCCTAAGAGCACTAAGTATTATTAACGTGTCTCCCACTCTCTCTCTCCAGGTGATCGCCGGTGCAGTTACCTGTGACGTACCTTCATCATGCGGTATTTGGTTGAAACAATGTATGACGCCAAATGACACGTGATGGAGGAAGCAAACTTGCGAGGGAAAGTCGTGCTTGTTTCGCCCGCTGACCACTCGACCACCAACAGCGGTGACAAGACATGTGACGGATACGTTCCGTTAACCCCTGTTCTCTGTTGTTCCTAGTGTTAGTTGCCATGGTAACGGCTAACACGGAATAGGGCTGGTAGGATAGGAATCTCTACAACATCGATTGAAGATTATCAGGGCTATAAGTTCGTAGCCACGCCTATTTTGATGGTTATATGTTGTCATCAGTCTTTCCTGACCTCTGTGGTCTTGGGGGTGAAGTGCTTGCGTCGGGACCCGATGTTCATGGGTTCAATCCCAGCCAAGGTCGACACATTATTCTTGAACGATAAAAATCTGTAGCACAACTTCCTTCGAAGGAGAAGTAAAGCCGTCCGTCCCATGTCGATTGTGGCCTGTAAAATAAACCTGAGAGGTATGGGAAAATACTTTTCCCGTCGAGATTGGGGGAAGGGGAGGGACTTTCACGCTCGCTCATAGAAATTCAGTGTGAAAGGCGACGGGGAACCACCACACTTCCTGATCTGCCCTAGTGCATGTGATTTCTACCAGATGGTGCATGCAGCACTAACCATATCGGCTGAGTGTATGCCCAGCTAAGGATGTAGATAAATCACATCAAACCAACCTTCGGGTTGTCGACTTATGAAGAACAACCTCTTGAAAGGGTGGGTAAGTGGATGTTAAACATTTCCCAATGTATAATATTACGCCCATCCGCTTCACCAGTGGCCAAATGGTGAAAGGTGTCACTCTTGTGTTAGACTGACCTGCTGATGACGGGGAGATTGGCGTTTGAATCACGGTCGGGTTTACTGAGGGTGGCTTTTACTAAATGTTATTATTATTAGCACCGCGTCTTACTACACGTTCGGATTATACGCACTTACGATAATGTGTAATGGTAGGGTGATTGTGAGATGAAATGGAGGACCTATAGTTTAACGTGGAATCCGAACCACGGTGGAGGCCTGGCATTCCTCACATTCACAAGATGTCTTGTCAGAGGTGAAGGAAGGGTTTGGTAATCAGATAAATCTTTGCCGGGACCGAGGATTGAACCCCGGCCGCCAGCATATGTCTGACACCTTACCCCTAGACCGCCAGGTCACCCCTCTTACTAAATGGTTTTCCACTCTCCTTCCATGCAAATGCGGGTAGATTACTTCCAGAATGCCTCCGTCCTCACTCCTACCTCATTAGAGTAATTAGCATATGCGTACAACCTGAACATAAGTAGCCTTATGACTTAAATCGCATGACCAATGAATGGTATGAGCTGTCTTTTAAAATCCAATGAGTAATAACTATTCACTGCCGATGTGTTCTCTTAAATACGGTAAAATTTGTTTTCTATCTAGATCCAAAGAGCAGCTTTAAGAGAATTTCAACCAAGATAATTTTCACAAGAGCACTAACTTCACCTTGGCAACGATGGCTAACTAACTTGTAGCCTGTTTAAAATAAAATTTAACTCAATTGACCTCACAGAAGTGATGGAATTAGTGTTGCCCTAACTACAACATGAAAAACAAAATAGACCCATTTAAATTAACTACCAGGAATAGTTTTATCAGAGAATATGTTACCTCCGCGATAAAACTCCATGGAGTGAACCCGCAACCGAGCGGCTGCCGCCGTTAACGATGATAGTGCCAACATTTGCGAATAGAGGGTGTCATGTGTTCAGCACAACAAACGCTCCAGCTGCTAAACTCAGTTTTTTAGACCGGAGCTGCTGCTTATTTATTAAAGTATCTCCTCAATTGTCCTTATGGGGCTGAGTTTGACCCAGTTACAGATCCAAAGCTTCACAGACAAATTTTGGAAGATTCGGGGATTGAAACCGGTACATCTGAATCTGTAGCCAGGACCTATAACCACTAGACTACAGAGGTGGTATATTTTGTTAAAATCTGGGATTTCATATTTCTATGGCAATTTATACACAGTATTATACCAGAGACAAAAATGTGTTGTAAGTTTTTAAAATCTGTCTCGAAATAATAAAAAAAAACTAAATATATAAATGAAGCTTATCTGTCTAAAAACTTTCTTAAGGATAGTACACATTTAAACACTTAATCTTTGACTTGAGTTTATGTATCTGAAATCCCATCAAAAATATCCCAAAATGTGATTTAAAAAAACAAATTGATTTGAATATGCACAATCCTATAAAAAAAAGGCCCTTTATTGCTCCATGCTTAGTATGTTTACTCAAGTGTCAATACATTGGTAAGCGTTAATTAATTATTGACACCAAATATATGTAAATAAAATTATGGATCTCAGCCACTATTTTTAATTATGAAAATATGAGAAATGAAAGTATACATTTATTATGATACATTATCGTTACATATATGGAATTGCATTTAGATTATCAAATTACATGTAATTATCTATATCGTTTGGTTAGTACGTAGATCATAAAAGTGACGAGACCCAAAACAATAAAATATAATACTATTACAAATAATGGTTTTCATTGCTATTATGTTAAAATACTGCTTTTTGTGGGATGCTGATCACCCCTAAATGGTTTCCCCACTCTCCTTCCACGCAAGTGCGTGTAGACTATGTGGAGCCGCCTTTAAAAGGTGTGTTCACGTTGCTCTATAACACAACTTATCTTATAGCTACAGTAGCCCCTTGACTTCTTTGGTGCTGACTGACAGCTTTGAAAAGTTACCAGACAAAATTATGTAACCCTACGCCGAACCATATGATCTGCAAAAACATGTGTTTAGCAGCTGTCATTTCTGACTGTCAAAATTCTGGTATATTGCTAAATGTTGACTATCAGAAGTCAGCTGGGAGCTGTCAGTCAGAACCAAAGAAGTCACGGGGCTACTGTAGCTAGGCTAGGCTAGGCTAGGCGGATATAAATACGTTCCCAAGTAAGAACGTGTTTCATGACTAATTCCCTGGGTTTAAAAAAATATATAATTTCGTTTTTTTTATCACCGCGTCTTACTACTTGATAGGGCTACACGTATATGTGATGATTCCTTCCTCATCCCCACCCCATTAAAGTAAACATATATAGGTAAAATCTACCAGAATTTGCGCGGAAGGAGAGGGAGAAAGTATTAAGTAAAAAAATCACCTTCAGTGTAGACCCGACCGGAATTCGAACGTTGTCCCCTCCTTCTTCAGAAGGCCAGTCTAACACGAAAGTGACGGCCACTGAAGCGGGTAAACTTGACTCCCTGTTAATAAGCACGTTGGGGGTGAGCTGGTGGTCTAGGGGTAAGGTGTCAGACTTCTGTGCTGGGGGTCCGAGGTTCAATCCTCGGTCCCGGCACAGATTTATTTGATTGCCAAACCCTTGCTTCACCTCTGACAAGACATCTTGTGAATGTGGGGAATGTCAGGCCTCCATCGTGGTTCGGATCCCGGTCCTAATAATAATCATGGTTTAGACTTTGAGGACGTTGAGTATCATGATGAACGCTTTATTGGCGATAAAGCGGTGCATGGTCTTGAAGTCGAGGATGAGACACTTCCTCGACTGAAAAGTTGGCTTCGGCGTCCTCTGGGTCGACGTGCGCCGGACAGACCATCCTCATCTCAAAGTCTCCGCCGCCGCTGCTGCTGATACACTTGACCTCATATTTGTACTTCTTCGCCGCTTTGACCTGACCGATGTACTGCAGCGCGGTGAACGACCTCTCTTCGCTCGTGACGTGACGGTAGTGGTACCTGGCGGAAATATCGGGAGTTATTGATAACATTCTTTAGTGACATTTTTCGATTGGAAAACATTTACACTTATAGGTATCGCTGTAAGTTGAGAGGTAAACCCTGTCTTATATTAGTTTCCCCATTTTAACTCTCGCCTTCTTCTCATATCCTCCCCCGCCCCCCACCCCCAACCCTTGTTTAATAATAATAATACTATTATTATTATTATTATTAGCACCGCGTCTTACTACCCGTTATGGTTATACGCACTTACGCTAATGTGTAATGGTAGGGTGATTGTGAGATGAAATGGAGGACCTACAGTTTAACGTGGAATCCGAACCACGGTGGAGGCCTGGCATTCCCCACATTCACAAGATGTCTTGTCAGAGGTGAAGGAAGGTTTTGGTAATCAGATAAATCTGTGCCGGGACTGGGGATTGAACCCCGGCCGCCAGCACAGAAGTCTGACACCTTACCCCTAGACCGCCAGGTCACCGTTTAATATTAATAATTAGTTTATTTACAAATAAAAACTATAATAATAGCGAAAAGGATACGAGACGAACCAGGATGGGTCAGTATTAGAACATTGGCGCGCAAAGCCAAAGGTCTTGGGTTCGATAACGGGTTGTCATTCCTCACTTGATTTAAAAGGAATATCAGGCCCACAGGACCTCTCTTGACGTTGCGGGCCATCTGACCAAACGTGAGATTTGAAAAAGAACACGCGTTTGAAGAAGAGTCGATAGTTTTGAGGATTTGTTTTAAAGGGCTGGAAGATGTGGAGGCTATGTTTGAAAATGAGCGGTCACTTAGTGTTTGAATGGGTAAGAAGGGCAAATTAGATTTAAGGGCATTTGTTTGAAAATAAGGGATGACTTAAAGGCTTTGTTTTATAATGAGGGGGCTAGGGCGTTAGAGGTTTTGTTTGAAAATAAAGGACGATTTAGAAGTTTTGTTTGAAGATAAGGGGTTATTTAAAGGCTATGTTTTTAAATGGGAGTAAATTATACTCTTTTTGAAAAGGAAGGAGGATTTAGATTTTTTAGTATTAGTTCGAAAGTAAGGGATCATTTAGAGGTTATGTTTTAACAGTCGAAACCTTTATGGCTCACGCCGAACTATTTTGAGGTTATGTTGGTGCAAGAGCGATTCCCATCATCTCTAAGAATACCAGCTATCTAACTAGACGTCACAAAACGTTAGAAGAGTGCGTGTTCTTCATTGAACCTGGCGGGTGAAACTGTAAGTTTATTTATACAGGGTTGATAGAGGGTCTGACCAAAATATCTCGTCGTGCGCAGAGATCAGATTGGTGATGCTGCAGTCTTGGCTCAGGTCGGTGTTCTTTAGCTTCAGTGTGTTGGAGGACTTCATCCAGCAGAAGGGTTTGTGACTGGCGGCCACGTGGTGGTACAGTTGGTCGAGTAAGCCGGACCACCAGCACTTGTTTACCCCTTTCACGCCGAGCCCCGCCTTACACTCGAACATCCGATGGGGGCACTCCGCCCCGTGACGGGTCAAGTGTTCCAAGGGGTACTTCTCTCACTGCAGCCCGCCGATTGGTTCCTGCGGACACAAGTATACCCCAGCCACAACTTGTGGGACCCTTTCTGTAGTGCTTTTTATAGGGGAATCTAACCAGGCTGTCCGGGAAAATGGAAGACAAATAAAGTCGGAAAAGTTGATTAAATTTTCAGAAATGTTGCACAATTCGATGAAATTGTCCTTCTTTGATGTTCTTTGTCGTGCTACCTAACTGAAAGGGTGTTTACACTAGTACCTTATACCTGCAAGGGTGTTTATGCTTGTATAATTCATCTGTTTGAACTTTTACATCTCACCTGAAGGGTTGTTTGCCCTTTTACATCTCAGCTGAAGGCGTGTTTCATTTATATCTTACATGTACGAATCTTCCTTATTGGTGTTTGCCTTGCCTTATCCTCTCTTATTGGGTGTTTCTTGGGAGCTTGCCCTTGCACTCGCTGCACACGCTTCGCCCGTTGCTGCACTGGACGATGGGTGGCTTCATGAGGTCGAAACACACCGGATACTCCAGTAGACTCAGGAGCTCCAGGGCGTCATCGAGGTCGCTCGTCGCCATTCCTGCTGCTGCGCTTTCGCCGACAAACAGAACACAATCAGGGCATGTTCCTAGCTGCTGCGCTTTCACCGACAAACAAAACACAATCAGGGCATTTTCCTAGCTGCTGCGCTTTCACCGACAAACAGAACACAATCGGGGCATTTTCCTAGCTGTTAATAAAAAAACGCTTTGATAGCTGCTTGGTTGAATGAATGGTTCGAAAACTCATGGTCCGAGGGCCGCGTCCGGCCATCTAGAACTATTGGATCTGCCCACTTGTCTGCGATACTTTATCTGGCCCGCAGTATTATACACACACAAAAAAAAAAGTTTAATTTTTAGTGTGTGCAGAATTTGGAATAATAAAAACCACTTATAATTATTTAAAAATGTAATATATATATATTTAAACTTAAAATATACCTACTTGACTAAGATAATTTTTATTTAAATAGTGTAAAAAATACTACTTTGAGTAATTTGTTAACCTACATAAAAATTGGAAAAATATAGCTCCTAAGTGTTTAAATATACATTAATATATTTAATACAAAGCATCAAATAACTAGTATAGACCTACAATGATGGGCACGCGTATTCAACTTCCGGTTCTTCTGGTCTAGTTTTCCGTTGTCGGAGACGTCAGGGTTCGAATTCCAGCTAGATACACAGAGGATATTTTTTCCATGTGGTTTTTAACGTTCCTTTCACTTAAACGCTGTTACATTTCCTCTAGACTTTATCTGATCCTCATCTCTTGCCCACTAGTTTGATTAAAATGTGCCAAGCCCAGACGGGTAGTAAGATGCACTGAAACCTGCTCCTTTAGGCTCTGTCCCGCAACATGACGTGTTTGTTGAATCTTTGGACCCTTTTAATCCCAGTGCCAGGAAGGATTTATTCACACAAGTGAGTTAAAAAGCTTTAGTAGTGAATATTAATAATAATAATAATAATAATATTTAGCACCGCGTCTTACTACCCGTTCGGGTTATACGCTTTAAGTAATAACTACGCTAATGGATTAGGAATTGGAAAGGTTGAATTAGAGGAAGTGAACCCGCATTTGCGTGAAGGGAGAGTGGAAAAACATTTAGGAAAAACCACCCCCAGTTCACCCGACCGAGATTCGAACCTTGATCTCCCCGTCCCCAGCAGTCGAGCTCAACACGACAAGCGCGTTAGCCAACTACGCCACCGAGGTGGATTTTTAGTGATTATTGTTTGGTTATAAATTACATGACACAAAGTGTATCAGAAAAGTGAGTCTTACAAAATTCCAGTTGGGTTGGAGGGGGGGATAAAAGGAACTGAGTGATGACGTCATCAACATGGCTACCGCGTTATTATGTAGTTGCCACATTTAAATAAGCATAACTTCTCTCACCTGTTAATGCTACAGAGATGAATCTTTTCCCCCGAAATCCATGATTAAAAAAGGTCACGGTAGATGAATGCCATCCCAGGTTTCCTTACCTGGCGAAGGAAACCCGAAGATGGTTTCCTCTCTCACGGCGGCAAAAAAATCGTGCACAATGACGAAGTTTCTTGTATCACTTGAAACGAACTCCGTGTTTGGGTGACCGTCGCCGCTCTTGAATTATCTGTGACGTTGATTGGCTGGGGGCGGAGGGGGGGTGTATATCATATCTTATCAAATAACACTGGTTCTGCAAACTGCTGGTACGCATGCGCACTGTGCCAGAACGATTTTGGTTTTTATATTCTTTGAAACGTTCGCAATGGGGGGCCAAAATATACAAGTTTTATGTTATATATTAATTTTATGCTTAAATACAGTGTTTTTTTTTGTGTTGGTGTGTGTGGGTGTACCCGCAATCTTTCTGTCTGAGCCACCCGCATATTTACAATATTAGAGATGAAGAAGGTAAAATATCAATCGTGTAACCCAGTGGTCCCCAAATTTTCCCATATCGCGGAACCCCCTTAAACCAATGACAACCCGCCGTGGTCCCCCAACTTTCCCCCGCCCCACGAGGGGGAATGAAAACCTACGTAAACATTTATAGTATTTTACGTAACCCATTTCATATTAATAAAATATGGTAATGGTAAAAAAAACAGACGTTTAACCAAATCTCGAATAGTGAATATGTTTTATACGATGTAAAAATACAAATAAAAATAACTTTGCAATATAGATTTGTTCCGCAGACCACCACAGGACTCTTCGTGGACCCTTGGTTGGGAACCTTTGTTATACTCCGTCGGTATCGCCAGCTCTTTAATAGTTAGGGGCCACATAGCGAAGCCATTTTCACTTTTAAATTATAAAAATAGCTATTATTTCGTACCAAGTAAATAACATGGAAGGACATAATTACTTCTATAAGTCGTGTAATAAAACGATACAATATTAGTATTGCGCGTCTGGACTACATAACTCTTATCTCAATATGTGGAAAGATTATCCAGTACTGATGTACCGTTCTCCGGGGAACGCCCAAATGTACTAATCGTACATCCTTTCCAAGGAGGCTCTTTCCATGTACCGATGAGATGAGGTGATGGTAATAGTGAGTAAGAGGGTGTGGAACCAGTGGAAACACTTACACTTAATTAACCAAACCCCGGTGGTCGTTGGGATGATTTTGCTTTCGAGAAAAATACCCAAGGGGCCAGTCGGGAATCGAACTTGGGACATCTAGGCTAGTAGCCAGGTGCACTGACCACTACACCACGGCGCCGATTACTACCTTTTTTTTATTTATGTATTGCCCCAAATGTAGATTTTTATTTTCTTAATCAAATCCTTCACTGCTTTTTTTTATGGTATCAAGAGGTCTCATTTGAGCGTATTATTGGTGGTCGGGGGGCGAGAGGGGGTTACGTGTCTCCCTCCTGCGTTTTTTTTTAGTCCCGCATATCACTACCCGTTTGAGTTTTACGTATAACCAATCGGGAAACTCGGTCCGACCGGGATTCGAACCCTAATCTCTTCGTTATCGGCAATCCAGTCTATTGTGAGAGAGACGCCTTTATTAGACCACCTAAACGGGTTTTAGAAAAGTTGGTCACCCCTTTTGACGTATTATTGAACATAAAACACCTAACGTCATTGTTTGTAGTATTCATATCGGCTACTCTTAAAATTCCTGATAAAATGATAACCAATTACTGTGATAACAATTTATACTCTATAAAGTTTTCGCTCGCGAATGATTATGGACTTTTTTGTTGTTGTTTTTTTCTGTAATTTCGGAAGTTTTTACGCCGATCTCTTCCCATTCGAATGCCGTGCGCGTTTCGTATGGGTGGTTTTTTTTAAATTGATCTATGTTTGGATTTTTTTCAACTTTTGTTTGTTAAAGTGTTCTCAGTGTTGATGTGCAAGTTTTTACGGCGGGTTTTAAAACTTTTACCAGATACTATGAGATTGTAGCATTTCTCGGCGAATAATATATTAGTTTCATAAAGGTTTACCATAAAATTTATCTAAGATGATGATGACGATGAATAGGTTGTATTTCGAAGGGACTCCTCAGAGGAACATAAAAAGACGTGCAAGGAATCCGCGGCCTGACATCCTCAAAGTGTAAGTTATTTGTTTAAAACACGCTTCAGTGGGCTGAACGGTCTTAAAGGCGTCACTCTCGTGTTAGACTGGCCTGCTGATGTCAGGGAGACCGGGGTTCGAACCACGGTTGGGTCTATTGAGGGAGGTATTCACTAAATAATGTCCCACTCTCCTTTCATGCAAATGCCGGTGGATTACCTCTAAAATAATCCCTTCCTAATCCTTAACCCATTAGAGTAATTATCAAATATGACACCCGCCTCGGTGGCGTAGCTGGCTAACGCGCTAGTCGTGTTGAGCTCGACTGCTGAGGACGGGGAGATCGAGGTTCGAATCTCGGTCGGGTGAACTGGGGGTGGTTTTTCCTAAATGTTTTTCCACTCTCCCTCCACGCAAATGCGGGTTCACTTCCTCTAATTCAGCCTTCCCAATTCCTAATCCATTAAAGTAATTAGTACTTAAAGCGTATAACCCGAATGGGTAGTAAGACGCGGTGCTAAATATTATCAAATATGAGTACACCCTGAGCAGGTAAGACGTGGGGATAACATAAAACTATATATAGTCTTACTACCCGTCCGGTATACTGGCATATTAACAATAATGTGGTAGAGATGAGGAAGATAGTATTTTGATGACATGTACCCGAAGTTAATTGGTGGAGTTGAGGGAGACAATTTTATAAATAAACACCTACTATATATACTTGACCGGTATTCGAACTCCGATCTTCCCCGTCAACGACATTCTAGTCTATTGCGAGAGTGGCGCTTTAGACCAGGAGTGGGGAACCTTTTGGCAATGGAACCTCACTAATTCCTCACAAGGCCGCCAAAATATGAGAGTGCGCCAACCATAACTTGATAGATCATCAATAAGAGCGGTTAGTTTTTTTTTAACTTTATGATTTGTTATATTAATTTTTGTATAGCACTGCGTGTTACCCATTCGGGTTATACGTTTATGTACTAATTATGCTAATGGTTTTAAGAACTAGGGAGGCTTTATTTATAAGAAGTGTACCCGAATTTGTCTGAAGTGAGAGTGGAAAACCATTTAGTAAAAACCATCCTCAATACACCCGGACGAGATTTGAACCTTGATCTCCCCGTCCTCAGCAGTCGAGCTCAACACGACCAGCACGTTAGCCAACTACGCCACCAAGGAAACTAGTGTATCTTTTTTTTATGTTCGTGGTAGTGCTGTTCGGGTTTAAATAACCAACTTTACCGTATGATTATCGTTATGATAGTCGTGTTTCTTTAACCCCGTATTAGAAAGTACGCGATAAATCATCAATAACATAAATAGGAAGGTATTTCCGAACAGTTTATGACCGTTCTTTAAAACCGCCCTCAGGGCTTCGGGGATTTATGGTCACGACTCATGAGTTACAGACAGAACTGTCGGAATATGCGGTCTTTCGGGCCACTTTGTTACCATAACAGGATTCTTGTAGAAAGGGACCTTAAGAAAATAAAAATACCCTGTCAACATTGATACCATTTTATGTTATTATTTGTATAGGCATTGGGCCAGTTTTTATTGTTTTTTGTTTTTTTTGCATCAAGTCTTACTACCCGTTCGATTTATACACTTATGTACTAATTACGCTAATGGTTTTAGGGACTAGGGAGGATATATTTATAGGAAGAGTGCCCCCCATTTTCGTAGAAGAGGAGTGGGAAAATATGTATTTAAAATCACCTTTAGTACACCCGATCGAGATTCGAACCTTGATCTCTCCTCGTCATCGCCGGTCTAGTCTTAACACGAGAGTAGCGCGTTAGACGATGCGATGCTGCCGCTGGAACGGGTTTGGAGCAGTTTGAAAGTCTTACGGTGCTGTGCTAAATAAACGATGACACCTACTTGGAATGGAATGGACCATTTTAATATGCGAGACTGGCTCATTCCATTCTGGTCTAGGTAGGTGTCGTCTTGTATTTAGTATAGCACCGCACTTGAGGGGTACTCAGCCTGACTATGAAACTGGCCCTTAGATGTATTCTATAAAACGTAACAACTGCAGATAATGTGATTTTACGAATACATTATTATTATTAGCACCGCGTCTTACTACCCGTTCGAGTTATACGCACTTACGCTAATGTGTAATGGTAGGGTGATTGTGAGATGAAATGGAGGACCTACAGTTTAACGTTGAATCCGAACCACGGTGGGGGGCCTGGCATTCCCCACATTCACATGACGTCTTGTCAGAGGTGAAGGAAGGGTTTGGTAATCAGATAAATCTGTGCTGGGACCGAGGATTGAACCCCGGACCCCCAGCACAGAAGTCTGACAC
>CABFOW010000671.1:173609-192191 GCA_902141385.1 Timema californicum
AATCCGAACCACGGTGGAGGTTTGTTAAACAGATGAATTTATGCCGGGACCGGGGGATTGAACCCCGGGTCTACTCTAACTCCTTCTTATTCCGTTCTGTGATTTTGTTATAATATTGTATTTTTACATCTAAATCTATTACATATGGATTTTTTTAAATTTTAATTCCACCAGATTAAATTTGGTCATTTTTTTAAATATTGGCTATAGGGATGTCGCACGAAAAATCTGAGATGTGAGGGAAGGGTGGTGTAGTCTCAAAAATTTTGGGAACCCCAGCAATAAGCTGTTGCTCGATTCCTTTTTTTTTTTAATCAGTTTTTATACCTCGGGCTATGAAGAGCCTCAAGAATCCGGATGGATGTCATTGCTACCACCACAGACGGACGATAAGGATTGTTTATAAATTAACCAAATTTAATACAAATACAATCCTAAATACTATCTAATTACTACCCTATATAGTTAATCTTTTGGCAACATAGGTGCTTAGAAACCTGGACCATCTTGTGATTTTGGGAGGAGAATAATATTCTTCGGACATACATTTTACGTCTCAAAAAAAAAAAGGACGAATGGTAACCCTGCTGAAATGCCCCGTTTTTACACCTCTCGTGTGCGCCACAGCCAATTTGTTTGGTAATAGGCATTATTCATTGTTTATTCTTCCAAAATCGTAAATATCAATTATATATATATATATATACTATATACGTACATTAATAATCAGTTGATTGTACACAGACGATCGTAGTACCTATAATTTCCTGTCTTTATGAATCACAATGTTTTTGTTGTTGTTCAAATTCCTACATAAGTCGTGAAGAATAAGAGTCGGAAACACAAATCATCCCAAGGTCGTGCACTTTGGCTGCAGTGTTGCCAACTAATTGTGGTGGGAAAAATTCCCAGGACGTTCCATTTTCAATTTAAAAAGTAAGACAAACAAAAACAAACCTACGGTATCAACAGGTCGATTAGAAGACGAAGACGTAGAAACTATGTACGTATTATTTTTCAAGCACGATATTAATAATCTAAAAATAAATTAAAAATTAGATGATGAGAGAAATAATTGTCACACACGAGTTAAAAGATGGAAGTTGATCCGAGATTGCCCAAAGGTTGGGCGCCGCGTTGTCGCGTTTTATATTTGATGACACAAGGTTTCCTCCCCTTCACCCCGTCCACAATTCCCCCTCTCGCCAACTTTCCTCAAATCAGGCATCACGTATTTACACTGACACTTTTTTTTTCTTCTTCATCGCCGCGTCTTGCTACCTGTTCAGATTATTCGATTTGAAAACTAGTCTAATGGGGTAGGAAAAAGGTAGGAAGCATTTTAGAGGAAGTGTATCCGCATTCACGTGTAAGGAGAGTGGGAAAACATTCGAGTAAAAAACCACCCGCAGTACATCCGACCGAGATTCGAGCCTTGATCTCTCCGTAACAAGTAGGTTTATCACTTTGTCACTTATACTTACAGAGCAGGGATGAAATAGGTAAAATTTAGAGGAGATGTATATGCATTTTCGGGGAAGAAAAGGACAATATATATACCGAAGTCCTCAAAACACTCGGCTGGAATCCGAACGTCGACCTCCACTTAACAGGCACAGCTGACTAGATGAGCTTAACGCTCAGTCCGCGTGTTCACCGAAGCAGGCTATTACTATTTTTTAAAAAGGCTGGTGACCTGGCGGTCTAGGGGTAAGGTGTCAGACTTCTGTGCTGGCGGCCGGGGTTCAATCCTCGGTCCCGGCACAGATTTATCTGATTACCAAACCCTTCCTTCACCTCTGACAAGACCTCTTATGAATGTGGGGAATGCCAGGCCTCCACCGTGGTTCGGATCCCACGTTAAACTGTAGGTCCTCCATTTCATCTCACAATCACCCTACCATTACACATTAGCGTAACGGGTAGTAAGACGCGGTGCTAATAATAATAATAATTATTATTATTATAATAATAATTAAAAAGGCTCATTTTAGTTTGGAAATTTTAGCTCAATCTTCCAATCTTGAATTAGTTTGTTTTATTTGGTATTTACCTCTAATAGTCCGATATATAGAGCCAGGATGTTATGTTTTAACTTGTACCGCGTCGTCCACATTTAATTACACTAACGGAATGTTCGAAAAAATGGTGGCTAGGAATATATTGGGTCCATAAAGGGATGAATATAGGGGAGAATGGAGGAGGTAAGAGGTTACACAATGACGACCAAACATTGGTGGGGTAGTAAAATATCGCACATAACGGTTGGCAGAACATGCAGCGAGAAGGGTGATTGCTGACTGGCAAACCCAATGGGACGAGACCATTGTAAAGACCTAGACGCAGATGGGAGGATGACATGAGAATGGATCTGAAAGAGATAGGGTTTAATGAGGTGGACTGGATATAACTAGCTCAATATAGGACTATGGTGTAATGAGGTGGACTGGGTAGAACTAGCTCAAGATAGGGATAGGGTGTAATGAACGGAACTGGATATAACTAGCTCTAAACACTAGCTCAAAACAAGGATAGGGAGTAATGAGGTGGACTGGATAGAACTAGATCAAGATGGGTATAGGGTGTGATGTGGTGGACTGGGTAGAACTAGCTCAAGAGAGGAATAAGGTGTAATTAAGGGGGCTGGATAGAACTAGCTCAAAATAGAAATAGGCGGTGAACTTTCGATTTCCTTGTCACCCCTTCGGCTTACACTAGAACTATGTTTCATCGTTATTTATAAATCTATGTTGGGTGGGGGACTGTCAAATTTGTAAGCTCGGCCCGCCAGTTCACCCCTTGCACCCCTCCCTATTCTACTTTCTTGGTGTGTGGATAAGGGTGTAGGGGGTTCGCGCTATCAATGAAAATCCTCCCGCGCTGACTATGTAAATATGACCTCGTTTGACCTGTCTCAGCCTCTGCGCACGCGCTATGCTTTGAAACACCGCCCGGCCCAGTGATCGACCCTTGGCATGTACAACCCCTTTTAGTGTCAGGGCTGACTGGTGTGGTGGTTGGGTGAAGAGCCTCAACAGCTGTTGTTTTGTGCTGGATATACACTAGCCTTTGTGTACGTGTCTGTGTTGTGTATAAACTACACTTTGTGTGCAGGATGTATAAACTATCCTTAGTTGTGTGAAGGATATACCTTAGTCTTTGTTTTGTGCAAGAGATAGGTACATTTGCCTTTGTTATGTGCAGGATATAGGTACATTTGCTTTTGTTGTGTGCAGGATATAGGTACATTTGCCTTTGTTATGTGCAGGATATAGATACATTTGCTTTTGTTGTGCGCAAGAGATAGGTACATTTTGCCTTTGTTGTGTGCAAGAGATAGGTACATTTGCCTTTGTTGTGTGCAGAATATAGGTACATTTGCCTTTGTTGTGTGCAAGAGATAGATACATTTGCCTTTGTTGTGTGCAGGATATAGGTACATTTTGCCTTTGTTGTGTGCAAGAGATAGGTACATTTGGCCTTTGTTGTGTGCAAGAGATAGGTACATTTGCCTTTGTTGTGTGCAGGATATAGGTACATTTTGCCTTTGTTGTGTGCAAGAGATAGGTACATTTGCCTTTGTTATGTGCAGGATATAGGTACATTTGCTTTTGTTGTGCGCAAGAGATAGATACAGTTTGCCTTTGTTGTGAGCAAGATATAGGTACATTTGCCTTTGTTGTGAGCAAGAGATAGGTATATTTCCCTTTGTTGTTTGCAAGAGATAGATACATTTGCCTTTGTTATGTGCAGGATATAGGTACATTTGCCTTTGTTGTGTGCAAGAGATTGATACTTTTGCCTTTGTTGTGTGCAGGATATAGGTACATTTTGCCTTTGTTGTGTGCAAGAGATAGGTACATTTGCCTTTGTTGTGTGCAAGAGATAGGTACATTTGCCTTTGTTATGTGCAGGATATAGGTACATTTGCCTTTGTTGTGAGCAAGAGATAGATACAGTTTGCCTTTGTTGTGTGCAAGAGATAGATACATTTGCCTTATGCCTTTGTTGTGTGCAGGATATAGGTACATTTTGCCTTTGTTGTGTGCAAGAGATAGGTACATTTGCCTTTGTTATGTGCAAGATATAGGTACATTTGCCTTTGTTGTGAGCAAGAGATAGATACAATTTGCCTTTGTTGTGAGCAAGAGATAGATACAATTTGCCTTTGTTGTGAGCAAGAGATAGGTACATTTGCCTTTGTTGTGAGCAAGAGATAGATACAGTTTGCCTTTGTTGTGTGCAAGAGATAGATACATTTGCCTTTGTTATGTGCAGGATATAGGTACATTTGCCTTTGTTGTGTGCAAGAGATAGATACATTTGCCTTTGTTATGTGCAGGATATAGATACATTTGCCTTTGTTATGTGCAGGATATAGGTACATTTGCCTTTGTTGTGTGCAAGAGATAGGTACATTTGCCTTTGTTATGTGCCGGATATAGATACATTTGCCTTTGTTGTGTGCAAGCGATAGGTATATTTCCCTTTGTTGTTTGCAAGAGATAGGTACATTTGCTTTTGTTGTGTGCAAGAGATAGATACATTTTGCCTTTGTTGTGAGCAAGATGTATGCTTGGTTTGGCTTTGCATTCTTATACGTTGGGCCATAACTATTTCTGTAACTTTTTTACCCTTTCTTATTTAAGTGTAACATAAATTTTGTTTTTAGGACTAGATATCCCTGGTTCAATTCCATGCTGTACATAAAATAGCTTTATATTGGTGAATGGGTGATCTAGCTATTGTAACTCCGGGATTTAGTTTGCGTGTAGCTTTAGGTTTGGAACCCGCCTAGGTGGCATAGTTATCTAACGCGCTAGTTTCGTGTTGAGCTAGACTGCCGAGGACGGGGAGATCTAGGTTCGAATCTCGGTCGGGTGAACTGGGGATGGTTTTTCATCCTCACTTCTCAAAATGTGGGTTCACTTCCTCTAATTCAACCTTCCCAATTCCTAACTCACTAGAGTAATTAGTATATAAGCGCATAACCTGAACGGATAGTAAGACGCGATGCTAAAAAAATTAATATTTTAAGTTTGGAGTCTTTGTTTAACTGACTGATAAGACTTTTGCTAGTTTAATTATGTGTTTGGAAAGTAAACGTTCAGTCTTAAATGTATTAAGTCATCTGTGTAATAATTTGAATACACTGCCATTGTGTTTGGATTAAATCTTTCATATTCGACTGACTCCTGCAATTCAGGGGTCCCGGGTTCAATTCGCGAGAATAGTCGAAAACTGTTATCACCGGTGAAGTCTGGCTCACCCCTTTCACGGCGATTAATTGATGGCTGAAAGAGCTGGCTGTTTAGTTAGTTTGTAATTCGTCAGCTGGGTTGGTTCAGAAAGTATATGTTGAATATTCATTGCCGAACACGATCAAATGGATTCTTTCATTTCGGGTAGTTAGGGAAACGTCCAACCTTCATTAGGTGGGCACGCGGGTCAAGCCGTCAACCTCGTCTGGATGACGGGGAAGAATGTGGTTTGAATCCTGGCAGTGTGTACTAAAGATGTCACCCCTATCTCCCTTCTTGTAAATGTGGGCACATTTAATCTAAACTCTAAAATCCTCTTCCCTTACTTCTGTTAGTTTTATGTGAGGAAAAACCTTGAAAGAGAAAAGTGAACCTTAAGAGTTTTTTTTATTAAAAAGTTTTGATTCACTATTGTTAAAGAAATGACTAAATAGGTTAAAGAAAAAGTGTAAATACTGACATAGTTGAAATAACGCAAAAGAAATTTTTTTAAATAATTTTTAGTACAGGTGAAGTTTTTAAAAAGTTGATAAAATTGTTTACACACATACATTGCTTAAAACTAATGGTAGGGTGATTGTGAGATGAAATGGAGGACCTACAGTTTAACGTGGGATCCGAACCACGGTGGAGGCCTGGCATTACCCACACTCACAAGATGTCTTGTCAGAGGTGAAGGAAGGGTTTGGTAATCAGATAAATCTGTGCCGAGACCGAGGATTGAACACCGGACCTCCAGCACAGAAGTTCGAAACCTCACCCTTAGACCGCCAGGTCACCCTGAAACGATCTTGATGTGTGTAAACAATTATTATGACAATTTTATTATTTCATTTAGAATTATTTTTTATAATGTATAGTAAAATAATTTTATATATTATATTATTCAACTCTCTTGTTTTAATATGATACCTTAACTTATTTATTTTCTACTACCTTAATTTTTATTTTAACTATGTTAATTTATTTTAAAAAAAAATTTGTTTGGTAAATTATTTATCAATATTGAATCAAACTTTTGTCAATTTGAAACTAATTCACTTCACTTTTTCTTTTCCAAAGTGTTATCTCATTAAATAACATTCCTTACTTCATTTTTTTAAAGGATGTTTTCTAAAATGTCCGTTAGTAAATGCGGAAATCCCGGACGGGTAGTAAGACGTGATGTGCAAAACATTAGCGGGATAAAATCATCATGGCTCGAACCAAAGGTCCCTTAGGATTGAAATCCAATCCAACCACTTGGGCCACGGGAGGTTATAGAGTGAGGTGATAGATAATTGGTCTATGATTTCGTATTCTCAAAGCTTGTTGTGTTTGTTGTGTACTGTTACGGAATCAATAAATGGGTGGCCATTTGTTGGCTGCAAACACTGATAGAAGCAGTGGTAGGGGGGCTTGTTGTTGTGCCTGCCTCCCCTCACCCTAAGAAATAGGTCACGAGGGCTGTTCGCATGTCTAATCAATGCTCCCCTCTCCCCCGTCCAATTTTTATCAATGTTGAAGAACTAGGGTGCTACTTTTTTTATTGTATCGTACGCAGTGGCGGCTCATAACTAAAATTAGTGGGGGTGCTTCTCCAGAAATTGTTCAGCCTTTGTTTTAAAATTGTGTAAAAAGGAAGAAAAAACATGTATAAAAAGAAATTTTATTCAGGAACTTGATAAAATTTTAACAAAAATTAACTTTTTTACTTACTTTAACTTAAATTGTTAGTCAGAGCTTGATCTATTCATTTAAAAATGAAATCCATTCTTCTTGCTTTAATTTGCGCAAAAAGTTCAATTTTTTTTTTCTTGATCTCTGGATGACAGTTGAGGGAATTTTTCTCCATTGAAAGTACTGCAAGCGCATTTAGTCTTTCTGTTAAATAAAATAACAAAAAAATGAATCAAATAAAACAGCTGGAAGCAGAATAATAATCTAATTCTACACTCTTCTACACTTTATCACACTCAAGAATATGGTACACGGTTTTTAAGCACAAAACACGCTGAGTAAAGCTGAGTAAAAAAAAACCTTCCTTCCACCATCACGCCAGAGCCGGCACTGCGAGAGCAACAGTGCTCTCTCTACCTGGCAGTCCCGCCTACCTCCCTATCCACTCATATGTGCGCATGCGCACAACAGTCAAACACCACGTCGCTGGCACTGTGAAGTGCACAGTTCCGTACAAATTTTGTTTGTATCTTTTATCATAAATTGGGGGATGGCTATTGAAGTATTGACATTAAGCTTAAGGAATATATATTGTACTACAAAAATAAAGACAGAATTAAAGAAAAAAGAATTCATTATATTAAATGGTATCGATAATATCAAGTAGAAATAGGGAGGGCTGCAGTTCTGCAGTGCCTATACACAAGCCGCCACAGATTGTACATCACACGGCCAATGTTTTTATACTTAATTCAGTAGACAAAATATTTACTAGAATAATCATGAAAACTGTCAATAAATAACCAGTGACGTAGTTACTGTGAAAAGTACAAAACTCGATCATTTTTGTCATTATTTTCATCCTTGTTTTGAGAAGAGACAATTCTATCAACGAATAAATAAATAAATATGTATATATATATATATTCCTAGCACCGTGTCTTGCTACCCGTTCAGGCTATACGCGTATGTAATAGGAATAAGGAAGTTAGAATTTCATAAGAATGTTCCCGAATTTGTTTGGAAGGAAAGTGGAAAGCCATTTAGGGAAAACCAACCTCAATACACCAAACCGGGATTCGAACCCCGATCTCCCCGTTATTGACAATCCAGCCTGAACACTTAAGTGTCTCTTTAGGCCGTGCGACCGTCAAATGATGTATTAATGCTATGAGAAATGTTATCTAAAAATGTGTTTATTCACATTTGTCGGTGATGTTGTTGTCAAAATATATATTGTTGATTAAATGTTTTGGTTTTTTCACGACAGATACAATTATTCAGGGCGTAAACAATTACACACTTATTCTCGTCGTGTTGAAACATTTTAAAATTCGTCCCTCACTCCTTTTCTTTATCTTTTTGTCTTTCTTTAAATGTATCTTTCTCTATCATTCTGTCTCTCACTAAATACCATACTTATTTTATCTTTTCCCATTCTATATATTTTCTAACACTTGATTTTTTTAATCTTATCTTTCTTTAACCTTTCTTTTTCTCTTAATTACTTTATACATTTTTCTCTTTGGATTATTTTATATTTCGTTTCCTCACTTGATGTCTCTTGATTACTTTCTAAATCTTTTTCCCGCGTTAATATCGCTTTTGATTAATTCTCTTTCGCTCAGATTCTCTTTTTTTTATTAGTTTTCTTTATTTATCTTACTTTCTATCGTTTTTCCTTACTTCTTTTTCTTCCCTACTTTCTCTATGTTTTAAATATATTCTCTTTCTCTTTTTTTTCTAACAGTTTTATCTTTTTCACTGTGTTCTACATGAGGGGAACTCCAAGCATGTGTCCATTGAAAGAACGTGACAAAGTGCAAAGTTTCCTTCATAGTCCATTCTTCTGTTCTTACACACCCTCACACAATCTTGCTCTTTTGATTGATCTAGTTGTCGTTTATTTTCTTTCATTAGTTGAAGTTTGTTCGGGTATTTCTGTCGCTATGATCGTTTTTATGCTTAACAATCTTAACAACCATAATCCGCCACGCTCCAGAAACGAAATGCTGTCCAGCCCTACCCGAGCCCTTGCTTGAAGGATATGTCTCAGCTGGAACTTCCGCCGTCCTCCACTATAACGTTGACCCCTAACTGAGATGAGCCTCTCTCTCTTGTTTTCCAGATGGTTCCACCCCAACATCTCCGGCATCGAGGCGGAGCTCCTGCTCTTGGAGAGGGGCTTCGACGGCAGCTTCCTTGCCAGACCCAGCCGGAGTAACCCTGGCGACTTCACGCTGTCCGTCAGGTGAGTTAGCGATTAAGATGTTTAATTAAAGATAAAGTACACCTGCATTTGCGTGGAGGGAAAGTGTGAAGCCATTCAGGAGGGAGGAGGGGGGGAACTTGGTGCACCCTCCTACCAGGAGCCCCGGTCTCCCCGTCTTGAGCAGTCTAATTAAACACGAGAGTAGCATGTTATATCAAGTGCCCACCAAAGAGGGTCTAATGAAAATCTGATAGGCAGAAACTGATAAAAAAAAGGCCAAAAAATTAGTGTTTTGTTGGCGCCATCTTGAAACAAAATAGGGAACATACTTTTAATAACTGTCCTTTATAATTATGTTGACCGGAGACCTTAGTTATATGTAAGTGCAAAATTTCATCACAATCACAGTGTTGTGGAGTAGAGTAGAGTAAAGTAAAGTGACACAGATACCTGCTTATTTTTATATATTAGAAGGATAAGTTATATAATATTTCCTATTTACTATTTCAATCCATTCACCTTGCAACTTAAACAGTGGTTGTCTCGAGTCCAACAGTCGACTAAGACAGTGATATTCATTCAACCTACCTCTCTTGTTTGCGTGCTCTGATATAATTAATCCTCAACTTGGTACCTTCAAAGTTGTTGGTGCATAATTCAAGCAGGGTGTCTACCCTCCGGGAAAATCGGGAATTTGAAGGTATCGGGAAAAAACGGGAATAAGTCGGGAATTTGGTAAATTACAATAAAAATCCGGGAAAATGTTGTCTTACTCAAAATATGAAATACAACAATTATTGAATCAGTAAATAATAATGTTATTCAAATTGTAGTTTTGTTTGTTGGTAGCTGTGTAATATATTTTATAATTCCTAGTAAACAATGTTAATACAATTTTTTTTAAATGCCTATTTAAATTTTAAAACTTATTTTTATTCATAAAAAAAAAGATTACTTATAGAAAAATGAGGATGAAGAGGAGGGAGGGGGAAGTTAGAAGGACGTGACCTACTTTTTGGTCGAGAATTTTAGGAAATGATCAGGAAAAAGTCGGGAATTTCATTGGTCAAGTTGAGTAGACACCATGAAGATATACACATACTATAATATTCATCTTGAAGAAATTACACCTAAAATAATGTATTACTAAATAATAGTTTTTAAATGCTATATATATTTAAGTTTACAAATCCCCTGAAATGTTTTCGTGTACCCCCGGGTTACGCATACTCCTACAGCTGGCTATATTCATGATCTTTGATGTCATGAATTATGCTGTATGGCAGTGTTTCCAAACCTTGGGTTAAGGGACAAACCCGGGGCTAGTGTACCCCCTTGAGCGCTTTATTAAATGAAAGGAAACAACAAGCTTAGCTTCTATCTTAGTAAACTTTAAAAAGTCGTTTAAATTTTAACCAAGCTTTACTGGATATCAAGACCACCTCTGTGGTTTACTGGTCAAGATTCAGAGGTCACAGGTTTGATCCCCGGCACTTCCAGATTTTCTATGAAGCAGACTCAGCCTTGCGAGGACAAATTGAGGAGCGACTCTAATGAAAAAGTTGCAGCTCTGGTCTAGAAAACCGAGTTTAACTGCCGGAGGTTTCGCTGTGCTGACCACTTGACGACCTATATCTGCAGGAGCTGGCACCATCATTGCCAAAAGACCTCGACGTTGTCATGGAGTCTTACTGGTTATCAACGTTGTCTGTTTAGTTTTAACTTTGATGTGGGCCCCATCACTGAGAACACTGACTAATCATCAAGCTCTTATAGCTTTCTTTGATCGGCCGGTGATGAAAAAAATCGAGGCTCAGATCCCAACCATGTGTAATTGGGTTGTTTTTCTTGAATCTATTCCCCGCTCTCCTTCCACATGAATGAGAGTACATATCCTCTCAAACTCTACCTTCCTCGTCTCCAACAACTAAGTTAAGAGTATACCGGCGGATAGATGGGGTGGATATAAAAATAGTTTGTTCGCCATGGGAGTGGTGGCTAATGAAATTACATATAGCAGAAAATGTAAAAACCGTTTAAAGAAAGTAATAATTAAAAACAAATTGTTTGTTGTGAAAGTTTTGGCTGAAAAAATTGACACTTGGTCTTTCAGATCATATGTTTTGGGGAATGGATACATGAGCCTAGATCTGGTAGCTTTTGTTAGCTGTCAGTCATCACCACTCTTATGCTAGGTTGAGTATAGTTTCGATAAGGGTTTCCTCCCTCTTCCTTGATACCTTCATCCCTCCCTTACAAAAAAAAAGTCAAACTTAATTTTTGTTTAATTTCATTGCAGTAGTTTGCGCCTATATAACAATTTCCTGCCGTATAAGGTATCAGTAAATTCTCTAAAGGGTAACTACATTGTAACAATAATAATTATTAATGCTAGAAGCCACGTTTTTATACATATAAGGGTTAATTTCTCCCCAACCCTTTGATTGATTTTCTTACTCGACAAACTTTATTTGTATAAAGGTACAAAAAACAACGGTGCCAAGTTTGAATTAAATCAGTTAATGCGTTAAAAAGTTATCTTGAGACATATCCACTACAAACAGACAGGTAAATGCAATTCGGTGGAGGTAAAATGGAAAGCTTGCTTCACTCGTTTAATAAATAAAACCATATATGGTTGTATTTTTATTTGTTTTTACACTGACAATATTTTCTAGATCATCTATACAGGGAGCCTACTATACGCCTACTATACGAGCACTCATTTGAAAATTTCCCACCCCATCTTGTCTTTTCCCTTTCTAACCGAAGGTAGTGTGGTGCTCTGTGCGACCACACTGTTCGCACACCCCTAAGGGTGGTCCCGGTTTTGATGACTTAGGTTAGTTTGCAAGTCTTATTTACCCTTTGTTTATAAAGCTCCTATTTGCTTATTTGCAGGCGTAATGGGGAAGTCACCCACATCAAAATCCAAAACACAGGTGACTTTTACGATCTGTACGGCGGTGAGAAGTTTGCCACCCTGTCCGAGCTGGTGCAGTTCTACATGGAGAACCAAGGACAGCTCAAGGAGAAGAACGGGGAAGTGATCGAACTGCGGTATCCGCTCAATTGCGCCGATCCTACGACCGAGAGGTGAGTGTGAAGGACACACGTATACGCCCAGAGACTGTATTGATGGCACACATGCGCGTCCATACAGGGAACACGATAGAAAGTTAAGTTAAGAAGGACGAGAGCTGACATTTACAAAAAAAAATATAATAACACGGCAGGAAGGATATGACATTTACAAAAAATTAGTAAGAACACAGTGGGAAGGACAGTATTGAAAAGTCACAAAAAAAACGTGCGGTATATTTTGTAACCAACAAATCATAATAACTATTTATTATAACAACACTCTAGGCTGAACATTATACTTCAGTTACAAAATTTACCAACACTTGGAAGAATAGGGTCTAAGTATTTGACATGCAAAAGTTACCGAAATTCTAGTAAGGACACAATAGGGAGAATGGTATCTAGAAATTAAAAAAGTTACCAAAACTATGGTAAGCATCTCGGGTATCAATCATTTATAAAAGTTATCAAAAGTATAAAAAGAACTTGTTATAAAAAGATGTATTGAGCCATTACAAAATTTAACAAAGCTATGGTAAGATGACATTAGGAAGAATGATCTCTCTGCCCATTATAAAAGCTAATCAAGTTACTTTAAATAATATAATTTTACCATTGTTGACCATAAAAAAGTTTATATTTTTTAAAACATTTTTTAACTCTTATCACTTTATAATGCAATTTTTTTTAAACAAATAATAGCTTATCTATTTTATCCATCAATAGTCACATCTAAGGATGTGAAAAAAAATATTGCTTCTTTACTAATATTAATATTTTCATTTCAATACTAGTATATTCTTACTCAATACTTTTTTTTTGTGATACATTTACTGATATTAGTACTCACACTCTGGTATCGGATCAGTATCGAAAGAAATGACTTTTTGTCATCTTCACTCTTGCTAGGATTAAATGTCTACCAGGGTGAACTGTGGAGGAAGAACAACTGGCCCTACTTCTCAATCCTCCCTCATTTTCTGCTTGATAAGCAAGAAGCAACTCTAGCATTTAATATCTTTTAGCTCATCATAATGCGTACCTCTTCTTTCATCTCTGTTTATCAATACAGCTACCTGAACAGGCCTTTTCTTTCAAGGCATCGATATTTTTTTTTCCTATACTTTTAATAATTACAGTATTGATACTTTTATTTCAATACCAGTCACATCTAGATATCATATTCTTTAAATTTAAAAATCACACCCAGATACAGGGATCAAACCTAGGACCCTAAGCTGCTACATAAAGCGTCTCGGGTTTGATTCTCGTCATGTACAGGTGTCATTTTTCAACAAATTGAAAACCCTAATGTTAAATGTATTAAATAATAAATCTGTTAACAAGCATAAATGGTCGAGGGGTCTAAGATGTCACTCGCAATAGACTGGCGATGAAAAGGAGATCAACGTTTTGTCATGTATCCTGAGTTATTTCTCTCTCCTAAATGGTTTTCCACTATTCTTCAATGTAAATGTGGGTACACTTCTTCTATATTCAACCTTCTTCATCCCTAAACACATTAGCCTAATTAGTAAGCAAGTGTATAACTCTTACTAGTTGTAAGTTTCATTGACAGAAATGAGAGAGAGAGAGAGAGAAATAATTATGCCCAGACATATTTTGGGCCAACATCTTTTGTTGTCAGGTTATTGACACTCCAACATCGCTAAACATTACTCAACTTTGAATGGCTGTGCATATTTTTTTGGTCATTATTCACGAGCAAGTGTGCAGAGGTGGGTACAGAAATGTCCTCTACGTGTAGTACCTACATTTACACGCGTGTGCATGCATGGTAGAACCGTGTGGTGCTCTCTGGAATGTGTTTAGGTCATGTCAGCGCGCCACGATGGGTGTGCCCTTTGTTTGTGTGTGCTAGAGGTGTGGTCGCCACTATATATTACAAACATCAGGTTAATTGCATCGCGGACAGGCCCAGCCCAGGTCTTGTAATAATGTTAACGTGCCGTACCAAGATGGGTTTTGTTCATTCCGTTGTCGTCGGCGTGGGTTGATTGACCACCCTTTTTATTATTACCTCTTATCCCTTCTCAAAATTTCCCTACTTTGAATTGGGACCATATTTAAACCTTTTTTTTGTGCATAGATGACAATATCAAATACTAACCTTACATTTATTTTTATGGAATGAATAAAAAAAATCAATAATTTAATATATTTATTATAATTAAGGTTATTTTGAATACTCATTTCTAAATGAACCATTAGTCCACCTTGGTGTATCTAGCTAACGCACTGGTTTTGTGTCAAACTAGACTGTTGAGGATGGGGAGATCGAGGTTCAAATATTAGCATAATTGGTACTAAAGTGTATAACTTGAAAGGGTAGTAAGCTGCGGTGCTAAGTATTATTATTATTGTTATTATTAAATGAACCAATAAAATCTTATATAGAAAAGCAATGGTAATAATTTTGTTTTAATAGTAATTTAAACTCTTTAAATGGTGCTGTTAGTAAATATTAACTACACCTTGACAATTTACAGCTTAATGTCTGCTATAGAGCCAAATTAAAAGTTTATGTAGAAATTGTTAAAAATATTAGTAGGCCTAATCTGATTATGTGCTGTACACTTTGTTTACGCTGAATGGTAGCAGTCATACTTGGACAGATTACACTTAAATGGAGCAGCTTATAAGTTGGACCATAGTATAATACATCAAGGTAAGACTGCCAGCTTTCAAAGTAAATGGAGTGTACGTTTAAAAATAACTGGAGTACTCGTTCTTTGCACGGGTAATTTAGAAAGTAGCTTTTTTATTTTTTATATATAAAATAAACCACAGGGAATAATAACCAAATCTTAAATTATGTTTAAATATAAATCCTTTATTAGTTTGAATTGCGATACAAAACGTGAAGTCGGCTGGCAATGTGAAATGGAGATATAATCTGTACATCTTTTAAAAGCTGACACTTATTTTGAAGATTACGTTATAACTTCTCTATACACAATACTTTGAACTATTGCTTGTTGGTGCAAATAAAGAAAGAAAGAAGAATGTCACAGCATACATAATTTGTTGTCAAAGGGTTGTAATTAAATCCAATCAAAAGTATTATATAATTTTTTTTTACCACATCTACCCTGTTTAATCCTTTTACCTCCTTTACATATAGAAATAACCTTTCTACCCTTATTGCCCTATTTACTTTTTTTATCCAGTTTACACATTTTATTCTGTTAACCCTTTACTTTTTCTTTCCCTTTTTTTTACCTCTTTTGGCCCTTTTACGGTTTCTTGATCTTTTTACCATTTTTATTTATGATATCACATACCTCTATAATTTTTTTCCTTGCCCTTTTTACCATTTCTACATTTTTACCCTTTTTACCATATTTGCTCCATTGTGCCGTTTTTGTTATTTTTGAAATTGGGTCATTTTTGGACGTTTTTGAAGTTTCTGACCTTTTTACCCCATTTTAAATTAATTACCCAGCTTAGTCCCAGATAAATATTTTAGGGTAAAAAGTTTTAGAAATTGTATAAAGAGAGTATGAAGGGTAGGTAAAAGCTTAAAAAGGTAAAGGTTTAAAAGTTAAAAAAAAGGGTAAAGGTTATGGTTTACAGGTCAAAAAGAGTATTAATATATAAAAGCCATTGATTAGAACTAGATCACAACATTTAACAAACTAATATATCGTAACAACATGGGAGTAAGAGTTTGTTGTAGATACCAAACTCTTCTTCTCTGCCCTCCTTGGCAACCAAACTGCATTACAAGTTGTATGAAATGTAGCAGTAAAGGTTTCTTGTAACGTTAAGCTATATTCTAATTAATTTAAGGCGTATAACCCGGATGGGTAGTAAGACATGGTGCTAAGCACTTTTAATTAACTAAAAAATATTTGATCAAAATTCTGGTCTTGAGATGCACATTATCGTGTTCAGGGACTACTAATATTTAAATTTATGACCTCTGTGTGCGGTAGATATCATGAAACGCTCATATATATGCTACACACACACACATATATATATAATATTTTGTTAAAACACATATAGAGATTTCATTGTCTTAATCATATTTGTTTACCGATGTTGGTAAGGTTGATTTACTCAACCTATTCTACAGTCTGACACCCAATATTAGTTTGGTTTTTAACCACCTCGTCTTACTACCTGTTTAGGTTTTACACATATATTATGTTAACTAAGCTAATGGAGTAGGTATGAGAGAGGAACCGTTTTAGAGGTAATATCCTTGCATTTCCTCGGAAGAAAAACTATTTAGTAAAAATCACTTTAGACCCGATCGTAATTTGAACCTTGATTTCCTCTTCGTCTGCAGTCCAGTAAAACGTCTTAAACTGATCGGCCATTGAGGTGAATAAGATTTTAAAAAAAAATTCATCACAATTGTCTTTAAAAAGTCTTCTCAAATTGTTGACTTGTTTCTTTCTCTCTCTCTAACAAAAAAATGTGGTTTCATTTTAATCTTAGATAACATACATATATTTTTATAAATAGAAATACCGGTATTCGAATACACCTCTCTAAAGAACTACTCAGTGCTATGATATTTATGGTAATCTAAATTACCTCTACATTCCATTTGTAAATAGTAAACAACCCACTTTATGTTACCCTCTTAAATAAGTAGTTTCTAACTGCCTACTTTCTAGTCAAGTTTAATTTGACAGTGAGGCAGTCCGCACTCGGTAGTAATTGCTTTAAAATACCCTAGGTCATATACGAGGGGAAATATTTAGTTCATGTTGATCCCACTTTCCAGACCTACAATATGAAATTTAAAATGCTTCTTGTTTGAGCATAAGTTTTGAGTTAATTGATACACTGCTCTTATAAAATAATTAATGTACTTAAAGGGTCACCATACTTTATTCTTTTAGCATCTAAGTTTTTCATTAATATTTTCATAGTTATAGTTTGTTTGTATTGGTTATGTTTTTTGTTAGTTTTTTTTCTGACAGGAAAAATTCTTAAAAATTGTTTTATTTTTCCATCTGCCTCACCAAAATGTGATGTAACTTTTAGCGAGTGATGTCGATCGTCATCACGTCTTTTCAAAATGACGAGACACCTTTGTGAGACAAAGATATAAATAACTATCAGCACTGGTATTAGTGCAAACATGTCAGTCTCGTTTTGTCCGGTTTTCCTGAGACAGGAAGGTTGAGGTTAAAATCCTGGCAGAGTTCGCTGAGTTTTTTTTTAATGTGATATATTTTCTTTCCATTCAAATGTAGGTACATTTCTTTTGAGTCGTAACTTCTTTCTCCCTACTCTCTTAGTAAAAAATATGAGGATAGCCCAGATGGTTAGTAAGATGCTGATCAAGGGAACAATCAAACTAATTAACATATTGATAAGTCCTTACTTTTCAATCAGGATTGCTAAATATTTGTATACTTTAATTTTGATGCAGTGGTGTTTATTCCGATTTGTGATCCGATCCGTTGTTAAAATTAATCTTTGTGCTTCTCGATCCCCGAGTGCTCTTGAAAAGAAAGAAAGGTCAGTCATAGCCGACAACACTGATGATGTTGACTCATTCACTTTAGTCGAGTTAGTGCCGAGCCTTCATTACGTAACTCGTTAAATATTAGTTTTAGCGAGGTGTTGCCAGGAGTACTCTCATTCCTCCGCCCGCCTAATTGATGAGTGCATGCGTCATGTTTTATTGACATTTTACAGAACACACACTTGCTCGCTTTTCACACCTCTCTGTAAGTTAAACTAGATTAAACTTGAATAAGGCCTTGTATGATTTTCAAGAGCTCAATTCGTGTGTCATACTGATCGAACGACTCGCAAGGTATATCTTAGAGCATTGAAATAGAAAGAGGATATGGAAACCGCAGTGATGAATCACATGTGAGAAAACAACCCTCCATTGCATTCGAGCATCAATTTTCTCGTCAAAGGCTATCCACCATCTCATGAACCTTACTCCTTATACCGTATGCCTATCAATGTTGGTGGATAGACATCAGCAGATGACTACACAATTTGTGTTGATTTTAATATAACATAGCCTCTAATAATTGTTCAGGGTGTCTACCATTCGGGAAAATCAGGGAAAACAGGAATTAGTTGGGAATTTGAAGTGACCGGGAAAAAACGGGAATAAGTTGGGAATTTGGTAAATTACAACAAAAATCCGGAAAAATGTTGTTTTACTCAAAATATAAAATATAATATTCATTAAATCTGTAAATAATAATGTTATTCAAACTGTAGTTTTGTTTGTTTGTAGCTGCATAATATATTTTATAATTCCTTATAAACAATATTAACACAAATTTAATAAAAAAAGTATATTTAAATTTTAAAACTTATTATTAATAAAAATATTATTAAAAAATGAGGTGGGAA
>CABFOW010000671.1:203339-221404 GCA_902141385.1 Timema californicum
ATTAGCTTAACAGAATTTCTTTGCTAGAGATTTTATAAACCTGTATTTGAACTGTCACTCTCCATGAGTTCATAACACGTCCTCTCAATGTGTTGATAACTGTCAAAACTAATTACCTAAATTAGGCTCATAATTGCCTAACACCTGAGTTCAGTTGGTGGCGTGTCTGCCTACTGTGCTAAGGGTCCCGGGTTCAATTCCCGGCATGGCTGAAAATTGTGTCATTGGTGAAATGTGGGTTTACCCTTTCACAGTGATGAATTAACGACTGGGGACTGAATGTTGTGTCTGTTCTAGTCTTAAAGCATATGAAGCTACGACAGGCCTAGCCAGCCCATGGTGGAAAATATATGGCTTGAATAAAACCTGACCTAGACCATAGGCTGGAAACAAAAAATGGATGTAAAGTAAAGGCTCATATTTGTCTAAACCAGCCAAATCTATTCTTTTTAAAAAACCTCTTCAATGTATCAGCGGGCGCACGGACTTAATCTAAAGCTCATGTATTGTGTTTTTCCGGTGATAGGAAGTCCAAGTTTAGCCTCAGCAGAGTGCACTGAAGATGTTTTTCCCTCATATGCGCTCCCACACAAATGTGGGTACATCTCTTATAAATTCTCTCTTCATTCCCATCCTATTGGCATATTTATAAAGCACGCAATCTGGGTGGGTAGTAAGGCGTAGGGTTGTAGAGTTTCAGGCAATTTTTGGGGGGGAGTTGGAAGTCGGTAAAAAGGTACCAACTTGGATCTTCAAAATAAAAACTTTAAATATCACTATAACCAGGGTTTGATCCCAGACGCTTTTAGAATTTTCTGTGAAGTGGGGGTCTGGAATGTGGTAAACTCTGCCTCATGAGGACAGTTTAGGAACTACTTGAAATATTGAGAACAACGGCCAGAGGGCTCATTGTGCTGACCACTTGACATCCTCTATCCACAAATGTTGGCACTATATTCGCCATCATGTGGCAGCCACTCGCTAAGTCAATATAACTCATTTGAAGGATGGTGCCATGAAGTTTTTTTTTTAAATTGGTAAATATATTATGTTATATGGATCTGAGTAGACTAATGAGTCACCTAGTGGTCCATGAAATACCTCGTGTTTCCGTTTTACTACAGTAAATTTGCTATTATTAAATAATACACACAGGTGACCTGGCGGTCTAGGGGTAAGGTGTCGGACTTCTATGCTAGCGGCCGGGGTTCAATCCCCGGTCCCGGCATAAATTTATCTGATTACCAAACCCTTCCTTCACCTCTGACAAGACATCTTGTGAATGTGGGGAATGCCAGGTCTCCACCGTGGTTCGGATCCCACGTTAAACTGTAGGTCCTCCATTTCATCTCACAATCACCCTACCATTACACATTAGCGTAAGTGCGTATAACCCGAACGGGTAGTATGACGCGGTGCTAATAATAATAATAATAAATAATACACATTAGCCATTTACAATGATTTGTTGTAGAATGGTTGGCATACTGACTCCACAGCCGCGGAGTAAAAACCCAACAAAAAACATATCCTGAGTTACTTAAATTATATATATTCTATAACTGACTGGATCAATATCAACTTCAGTATAGAGGACTCAAGTTTGGTATTTGTATATCAATTATCTTACTACCCAGATATCATACTCCTAGACTTAAGTTTGAGTGCTCACTAAAAGTGTTAGTCTCGGTTTCAGTTTAAACAATTGTCTTACTACCCAGATATTATACTCCTAGACTTAAGCTTGAGTGCTCACTAAAAGTGTTAGTCTCGGTTTCAGTTTAAACAATTGTCTTACTACCCAGATATCATACTCCTAGACTTAAGTTTGAGTGCTCACTAAAAGTGTTAGTCTCGGTTTCAGTTCAAACAATTGTCTTACTACCCAGATATAATACACCTAGACTTAAGTTTGCGTGCTCACTAAAAGTGTTAGTCTCGGTTTCAGTTTAAACAATTGAAATATTTTATCATGCTTTATCTATTTTTGAAAATTTGTAAGATTCTACTTATTTGGTGGACATCCTTAAAATAATAAAATAGTAATAGGCCTCGCTAGCTTGTAAGTAGTGTTATAGTGTTATATAATCCTCTTTTGTCAAAAATTACATTTAAAACCTTAAATACAGTAACTATGATGGTTCTGGTAGAATAGTAATAGTGGGGGTATGTTGCGTTGATTCAAAATA
Source organism: Timema californicum (assembly GCA_902141385.1). Classification (NCBI taxonomy): domain Eukaryota; kingdom Metazoa; phylum Arthropoda; class Insecta; order Phasmatodea; family Timematidae; genus Timema; species Timema californicum. Next base: position 205,529 of record CABFOW010000671.1, read on the forward strand.
TTTCTTTTGATTCGCAGATCACAAGTTGAGTCTAAAACTTAAAAGAGAATATAAAAAAAATACTTCCAACAGATACAAATAATCAATTTTGTGACTAGGAAAAATTCTTGAAATAATGGTTAATCTGTGAATTTGTCTGATTTTTTTTTTAAGTGAAACATGTTGGGAAATTGAAATAAGATACTACAAGGTGGGTACGAAACAATTGACGGTTAGTAACTTGAAAATCAACCCTTTAATTGAAGGGTAAATATTCACTAACTAAATAAAAGCAAACTACATAATACACTTTTTCACTTTTTGAAGATAACATCACTCAAGTGATCTCCACCGGCCATCAATACATTGTCCATCACTTTGCTCAGCCATAGCTCATCTAATTGTTTCCACCACATCCTGTATAAAAATGATTATCAAAATAAACTATTTATACATTATTTTGTTTGGTACCGTTTTAAAAATAAAATCAATGTACATTGTAATATTAAATTATTAGAATGTTTAAAACAATAGGAATGTACCAACATTTTTGGAATAGCATTTTTGTCATACTTGAAAGTTTGCGAACTAATAAAAAATATTACTTTTAATTAGATTTTTTTAATATATATTTATAAAAGGTAATGAACATTTTTGCTATAGATACGTAACTCTAGGTATGCATAGTTCAAAAACTGGGATTCAAGAAGGACCTCATCTTTCAAATTTCACCTTGTCTTTGTCTTACGTGAACCCTTCACATTCCCTGAAGGGTAGTAAGGTACCCTAGCATTATTCCACAATAAGGTAAGACTGCCAGATTTTTCGGTAAACAGACTGTACAGGGACTCCCCAAAGTCTCAACTCCTGTGTGTGGTTATGATACTTGTGGTTGGTAGCAATGGTCTGACCTGTGGCTGGTTGTCTTGTGTTCCCTCAGGTGGTTCCATGGTCACCTGTCTGGGAAGGAGGCGGAGAAATTGATATTGGAGAAGGGGAAGAATGGTAGTTTCCTGGTCCGGGAATCTCAGAGCAAGCCCGGCGACTACGTCCTCTCGGTACGGACGGATGACCGAGTGACTCATGTCATGATTCGCTGCCAGGTTTGTCCAAATCTTTTAATTGATCATAATGTTTTTGCTAAGGTAATTTTTATGATGCGTCTAGTGTTTATTACCCGCCTCGGTGGCTGCCTGATCTTGGGCGCTACTCTCGCAGTAGACTAGACTGCCGATGACAGAGAGATCAAAATTTGAATCTCAGTCGGTTACACTGATGGTGGTTTTTTCAAAATGGTTTTATACTTCCTCCTTCATGCAAAAGGGGGTACAATTCTTATACATATTGCCTTCTTCATCCTTTAAATCATTAGCACAATTAGTACTCAAGTGCATAACCCAAATGGGTAATAAGGCGCGGTACTAAAAAAAAAACTTTTATTCATTCCATCTGTTCTAGATAGGTGTCGTCTTAAGCTTTGTATAGAACCACACTAGAGGCGTGCTAAGTCTGACTATTAAACTGGCCCAATGTTTCTACTGTGTTTGATTTCTTTTGGCCAAAAAAATGGTTTAATATAAAAACTGAAAGTAAAATAAACTTTTCTTGTGTCCACCTTACCAGTTGTTTTTTCAAGCTGAGTTATTGTGTTAGATGCCGGAAGAAATAAACCATTTCTATTTATTTTTCTATGACAACTTTTTTTTTTGTTACATGGATCAATTTTAGAAATGAATACTCTATTTAAAAACACATTTATTGAACATTTAGGTTATTTTCGCCTGTAATTTTATATTTGTATGTGTGTTTTGACTTGTTACTCACTTATTAAACACATGTAGTTGGATGTTTATTGACTGATATTAATTGTGAAGTCATAGGCTAGTTGATTTGTAAGTCATGGATTAGTTGATGAAAATATTTGTTCAAAAAAAAAAAGGTAAAAGTGGAAATAATTGAGTCAACCAATCTGTCTTGCTTCCCAAAGTGAAGAGTAGAAAAGTTATCAATTAATGAATTAGAAAGCAAACTTAGGGTATAAAATCTTATTGTGTTTGTCATTTGTTTACTTATACCCATGATCAAAATAGGCTGGCATTAAATCCATTGTTACTTGTTTCAGTTTGAATATAAATCAATTAGTGTCAGTTTTTGAAAGTTTTAAGTGTTAAAATGTAAATTAGTAGCCACTGAATGCTTTTAATGATGCGACTTTCACGCGGAGAGTTCTTCCCACCGTTTCGGTGGTCCTAATTACATGCCCGACTTTTCCTTGTACGCTTGGCAGTTTCATACAATGGAAGTTGGCTGGTAACTGCCCTTTGTGCCCGTGTGTGAAGATCTGATAACATTCTACTAATTACTCTTATAAAAAAAACACGCACACATATTTGACAGTCATGGCCATTACCTGCACTGTTGGACATGCAGACAAAGATGTCACTATCCTTTTGTGACAGGGCTTAAATCCCAGCCAGGTACACTGATGGGAATTTTTTTAATCATTTTACGCTCTTTATGCGAACACATGTTCATTTCTTCTACATTCTACCTTTCCTGTTCATATCCCGTTAGTGTAAATATGCGTATAGACTGGCTGGGTTGTAGGTGAAGCATTTATGCTGTTTAAACTCTATTTTTATTCTTACGAGAATATTTAATGTGTATTTTCTTGTAGGGCTATGTTAGCCTACAACATACAAACTAACTTAATGTAACTCAACTTATTGAATACTGCCATAGAAACACAGGTTCAAAGGGCTGTACTGTCATTTTCAGGCGGGTGTTCTCCTAGGCTACGCTTTATACACCCCACGCCAACACTATTGTTGTTTTGGCACTTCTGTTTCAATCACTGCACAGAACTCAAATAAGATTCCAAAAACTTGGAAGTCGCCATCTGATCCTTCACATTCGGGTCTGGCACTTCAAACATAACATCATCATTAACTGTTTCCGGCCTGTGGCCTGGTCAATTTAGCAAAATTCTTCCTCTAACCTTCCACCATTTTTCCTTTTTTATTTCTTTCATTCCCCTCCTCTCACTTAGCAGACTTTCGGTTGTCTACTCCTCCCATATCTTCCTTGGTCTCCCTTGTGGTATTTTTTTTATACATACTTCATCTCAATAACTCTCTTTGGCATCCTCTTCTTTTACATCCTAATGAGTTGACCTTGGTGGTCTTGGAGTAAAGTGCTCACCTCAGGACCTGATGTTTGTAGGTCGACAGATTTTTCTAGAGCGATTAAAATGTATAGCACAACTTCCTTTGGAGAGGAATTAAAAGTTTTTGGGTTCCATGTTGGTTGTGGCATGTAAAATAGAACCCTGGAAGGTATGTGGAAATACCTTTCCCGGCAAAATTGGCAGGACCTTTCACTCTCGCTCATAGAAATTCTCGTGTACGGATATAATTCTTCGGTTCAAAAATTGCATGTTAAATACCACAAATAAATAAATACATCCTCTTTACTCGCCCTTATCACCTTAGTCTTGCTTTCTCTACTATATCATGTACTCCCTTTCTCTTGGATATTCCTAGTCTTGTTTCTCTTCGTGACAGCTAACATGCTCCTCACAAACTTCATTCCCACGTCATCCACTTTCTTAGTTTCTCTTGCATTGTGAATAAACATGTATATTAATACATGAAAATTCTTTCTTTTCAGTTTACAATCATCTCAAATTGTATACAGTAGCCCCATGGCTTCTTTGGTGCTGACTGACAGTTCACAGCTGACAGATAACGGCTTTGAAAAGTTATCAGACCAAATTATGTATCCCTACGCCGAACCATATGATCTGCAAAAACATGTGTTTAGCAGCTGTCACTTCTGATAGTCAAAGTTTAGGTATATACCTAAATGTTGACTGTCAAAAGTCGGCTGTGAGCTGTCAGTCAGCACCAAAGAAGCCACAGGACTACTGTAAGTTCTGTTGACAAAATTTTACTTTAATTTTGCTACAATATCTTTTTAGTCTGGAGCTAGAAATATCTAAAGAAATTATTAAATTTTTGGTAATCTAGTTAATAAAATTTAATTCTTCAGGGAAAATTAATGGTCCTAAAAGCTAAGCAATATTATTTCATATATTTAAGCAGTATTATGTTAATTTAAGAACAAATTAGGGATAACTGACAATAAGAATACTTTTATCTTCTATTATTTAAATAAATGACATTTCACAATATTACAGATTAAATAATACATGGTCTATTAGCTTTGAGTTTTTAATGTGAATTACAGATTTCTTTAAATTCAACAGTTGGCTGAATGTATCTTTATTTTGCCTTCCTCCTACCTCCCATCTCCCCTTTACCCTTTCAGCCCTTTACTTTCCATCCCACTTCCTAGATCCCATATTAAGCTCCTTAATATTTTGGAGATTAGTGTTTTATTTTTAGTCCTGTTACGTTTTCCTTGTCTTCAGGATAATTTCTATGACGTTGGCGGTGGGGAAAAGTTTGACAGTTTGAGCGAACTGATCGAACACTACAAGAAAAACCCGATGGTCGAGACGAGCGGCACCGTCGTGCACTTGAAGCAGCCGTTCAATGCCACGCGCATCAACGCCAGCGGTATCGATAGCAGGGTTAAGGAACTGCAGGTGAAAATATGTTAATTATTGGCCCTATTTTTAAAAACATGGCGGAGCGCATGAGAGGTGTGTGGAGTTGCAAAAGTATTAACTTGGAGAAAAGATGAACATTAAGCCTTTGTATGTAATATTTAATATTATAGACCAGCGTTTTTCAAACTTGGCTTCACCATAGTTATCCGAGGCATTTTTAGGATATTCTTTATTTGTTTTGATGCTATAAAATATCATTAGTAATTAGTATAGCCAACATTTTCAAATATGAATAAAAGACATTTGCCAAAGTCGCAGCCAGAAACATGTAATGTTTTTTGTTTGTTTTATGCTTTTATACTTGAAAAATTTAACTGTCATTATTGAATATTCATAATATTGATGTAAACATTTTTACTGTGGCTCTACCATGTTTTTTTTCTAGTTCAAGGGCTCATTTGATTTAAAAAGTTAGGGAACCCTTGTTATAGAATATATCACCATCATTATCATAAACTGTTTACAACCTGGGACCGGGTCAGCTTAGTAAAATGCCTCCCATCTTCCTTTTTCCTTCCACTATTCTTCCTTCTTTAATCGCTTCCATTCATCGGACAAACTATTAAGTTAAAAAATATAATATATTGGTTAAGGGTAAATTTTAATGTAATTAACTCATATTTGCACCTAATGAGGAATTGAATCTAATCCGTCCAAAGTTAGAGACAAGAATGTTAGTATTCCTTAACCCTCCATTTATTATTAAACAACCACTTTGGTGTCTGGACACTCTAAAACTGAAGTGCTGATGATGAGGATATTGGGTTTCGAATCCCGGTCGGATGTACAGAGGTGTGTCCCCCCCCACTAAAGGGTTTTCCACTCTTCCTTCATGCAAATGCAGGCACAGTTCTTCTAGGGTATCAAACAACAGCATGCTTCACATGGTACAGTTAGTCTAGTTTTAAATAAAGTTTTGTTTTGAAGTTTCCTTGGTCTTGGTGCTTTGTGAATTATCGTATCAGTCTGAATGTCATATGTCTGTAGTCTTTAAAGTGTTGTCTCTTTTGTTGTAGAAGGAGAATGGTTTGTCAACGGGCAAAGCTGGCTTCTGGGAAGAGTTTGAATCTCTCCAGCAGCAAGAGTGCAAGCATCTATTCTCAAGAAAGGAGGGACAGAAGACTGAAAACCGAAACAAAAACCGATATAAAAATATCCTACCTTGTAAGTGAACACCGTATTCGCAATATCATCTTTCGTTCTTTTGGGACATGCTTTGGTGTTCAAATTTTTTAAGATGTCACTTTCAAAGTTGACTGTGGATTGCCGATGACAGGGAGCTCTAATATTCGGATTCTACAAATAAAGGATGCAACCCATTTCTGATCAAATATATTTTATTAGTTCTAAAATGATATTTATATAGCTGCCAAATAACTCCCCAACGATTAATTTTTACGACATAAATATTCTTGATATTTAATATACATACCTGCCTCAGTGGTCAAAGGGTCTAAGGCATCGCTCTCGTTTTAGACTGGCCTGCTGATGTCAGGGAGATTGGGGTTTGAATCCCGGTCGAGTCTACTGAGTGTGGTTTATCCTAAATGGTTCACCACTCTCATTTCACACAAATCCAGGCAAATTACCTCTAAAATGTTTACTACCCTTTTAGAGTAATCGTCATGTATGTCTATAACCTTAACGGGTAGTAAGACTCGGTGATAAAAAAATAAAATTAAAATATATAAGTAACTTGTTTTATTATTGTTAAATCCATTAGCAAAAATTGATAAAATGAAACAAAAACCATTTAAATGGTGAGTTGAATTGAGTTCTGTGTTTTCTTTTCCAGTCGACCACACGAGGGTTAAGTTAAAAGATGTGGATCCGAATGTTCCCGGCTCGGAGTATATCAATGCGAACTACATCAAGGTAATTGCAGACAACCATACTCTTATAAAAGCATCCCAGTTTGGGTGAATTATAATTTACAGCAACCGAAGGACACAAGTCCGCTCAAACCCTGAATTAAATGCGACACAATGCAGACATTTAAGTTATCTCATTGACCTTGATCAAATCCATGAATAAAATTGCTGGCCTTGGATCGAATACTAATTCATTCATGCACAGGAAGTGAAACCCAAGCCAAACCATAGTTCTTCTTCCTGGATTGATCAAGATCAGAAGGTGGTTGAAATATTTACTCATCTTGTGTTTTATTGTGCTGGTACAAACCCATCATGTACACTAGCAAGGGCCCATTTACGTCCAAATTAATATTTTATTATCTACCCATCTTGTGTTTTATTGTGTTTGTACAAACCTCTCATGTACACTAGCAAGGGCACATTTACGTCCAAATTAATATTTTATTACTTTCATCGACCCAGCATAACAAGTTCCTGTTTTACTTTACAATTTCACATTTCTTCTGTCTCTCTTGATGTTGGTTCTGTGATAATTGTCAAATGCATGGATCATTTTGAAAGAAAAAAAAAATCGGCAGCGACATTGTTAGGACTTGGGTTAGCCGCTTAAAAGGTTTTTCATTTAATAGCTAATCTCAAATGATTTGAATTTATAATTGTAATCGAGCACATCGGGCGTATATTTTTAAAGTTTTGACATGTATTGCGAAGCAGACTGTTTAAACCACAGGGACAGTACTTATTATAAATATAATGTACTGTTGAACATAGTATTCAGGTCTTTTCTGTTTAACTTTATCACCAGAGGAAAATATCATCTTCAAATCCAAGGAGAAATCTTGTGAGACATTTCAACTTGAAATACAAAGATAAATCTTAAGACTGGTAACAATAAGAACATGAATGGAGGGAGGTCTACTTTTCACATAATTACTAGTTATAAATGTGTCGAACCCTCAACAATAACAAAACTATTTTTAGCAGAAATGTAAATAACACTGTTTTGTTTAAAAAATTAGAATCTTGCAGAATTTTTATAATTAATAACAAAAAATTGATTTTTCTGTGTGTTTGTCACATTTATTACATTATAATGAACAAAGAACACTCTGAGGAAATTTAATTATTTTAATAAGACCTTTTATTTACTTTTTGACTGCTATTCCATTTTGATCTGAAGGGATCTACAAATTCATATTTTAAAAATCTATATATTTTATAATTTATTCTACCAAATGCATTAAATTATCATAATATGAAATCGGAGACTTTCAATTTTGAAATTTAAATTATTTTTTTCTATTATTTTGACTTTTGAATTTCTTCAACGTTTTGGCTGTCTAAGAAATCTAGGATTCGAACAACCTATCTCTTAATTTGCATAAATGTCCTTCCACCATTCTTCCTCCATTACTCTCATCCATTAATCTTGTCTCATTCGCACACATGCTGTTATCTGATCCTTCCATCTCCTTCTTGAGATCTTGGTCTCCCTTGCCGTCTTTTCTCACTTCACCATTTTCCTTGGGATTCTTTCTTTTGCATCCTCATTACGTGTACATACCATCTCAGTCTTGCTTCCTCTACTCTCTCATGTGCTCCAACATCCTCATTACATGGGCATACCATCTCAGTATTGCTTCCTCTACTATCTCATGTACTCCAACATCCTCATTACATGCCCATACCATCTCAGTCTTGCTTCCTCTACTATCTCATGTACTCCAACATCCTCATCACATGACCATACCATCTCAGCCTTGCTTCCTCTACTATCTCATGTACTCCAACATCCTCATCACATGACCACACCATCTCAGTCTTGCTTCCTCTACTATCTCATGTACTCCAACATCCTCATCACATGACCACACCATCTCAGTCTTGCTTCCTCTGCTATCTCATGTACTCCAACATCCTCATCACATGACCACACCATCTCAGTCTTCCTTCCTCTACTCTCTCATGTGTTCCCTTTAGACCAACTTTTGCCCAAACATCTCATAGAGCCCACATCTTAAGAGCATATCGCAAAGTACTCTTCATATTATGTGTCATCAAACACTTGAATATTGGCCAATGAAAATATTGTTGTTTGGGTCATCAGCCGGAGGAAGATCCGGCCATGGACGGACATTCCAAGAGCTACATCGCCACACAGGGGGCCCTGCCCAGCACCATCGCAGACTTCTGGGAGATGGTGTGGCAAGAGAACACGCGAGTCATCGTCATGACAACCAAGGAGATTGAGAGAGGAAAGGTAAAGGTGGCACTCTAGTCATGGACTAGTCGTTATTAGTACAGCACCATGCGGGATTCTAAACCCGAGCTTCCCCGGTGATCCCCACAAGCGGCTGAATAACACAGCCAACCTTCAGCGGTGGGCATGCAGGCAAAGATTCTTGTCCTGTCTTTTTGTTGACAAGGCAGTCATGGCTCGAACTCTTGTCAGGTGTTTCATGGATGGTTTTCCTTGAATGGTTTCCCACTTTCCCCTTGTGGAAATGCTATTATGTTTTGACTAAATTCTGCCTTTATTAATCATACCATATTTATATGAATATCTGGGTAGCCTGGACTGGTATTAAAAGATGGTGACTCGTTTGTGGGGTCAAGTTGTCCATAGTGTCACTTATGCATTAGACTGGATTGCCGGTGACATGAAGATACGGGTTTGAATCCTTGTCAGATGTACTGAGGGTGTAATAATTTCTGAAATGGTTTTATATGGTCCCTGCATACAAATATGGGTACATTTCCTTTAAAATAAACTTTACTCATTAATAACACATTAGTGTAATTACTACATAAGACCCGCCTCGGTGGCGTAGTTGGCTAACCCGCTTGTCATGTTGAGCTGCTCGACTGCTGAAGACAGGGAGATCGAGGTTCGAATCTCGGTTGGGTAAACTGGGGGCGGTTTTTCCTAAATGGTTTTCCACTCTCCCTCCATGCAAATGTGGGCTTACTTCCTCAAATTCAACCTTCCCAATTCCTAATCCATTAGGATAATTAGTACTTAAAGCGTATAACCCGAACGGGTAGTAAGACGCGGTGATATATATATATATATATATAATACATAAGCATATAATCTGAATGTGGAATTAAGACATGTTATAAAGAAAGGCATAGTGTAAGAAAAAGTTAGAGCTGACGGCTTTTGTTAAATCTTTGTATGTTTGTTGTAATCTCCAGAACAAGTGTGTGCGTTACTGGCCAGAGGACGCCCAAGGGAAGGACTATTTGAAGATGAAGGTGCGCAATCTCTCAGAGTCGTCCACAGCTGATTACACGTTGAGAGAGTTTGTCGTGATGAAGGAAGGCTTTGATGAAGAGAGGAAGGTCTACCACTATCACTTCCAGGTAACTTAAGGGTGGTGACAAGGGTGCCAAGGGCTTAGATGTCCTTATTTGATATTGAAAGATGCCTAAAAGAATGTGCTATCTGTAGGAAAGTAGGGGTGCTCAAAGCTTTGAAACTTTGACTTAGCTTTTGCTTAAAAAAATATTAGCTTCATCTTAACCTCGAAAAAAATTCATCTTTGACAATTATGAAGAAACAAATGTGTAAGAATTTTTTTTAATGATTTTAATGTAATTTATATAAATAATCACAATTTTTTTTTCAAGCATAAAACATTTCATAAAAAATATTTGAACTTCTATTCGGCTTTGAGAATAGTTAATATATTTGATTTGAGTTCCTATTGAATTGAAAAAATGGCCTTCACACACTCCAATAGAAAAGGATCCTTTAATCCTTTGAGACCTGAAGAACATTTAATAATGGACAGTTTGGGGAAAAAACAACTCTGAATAGAAATTTTAAAAATATATACATATATTTACTACATAGTCTTCAAAATTTAATGAAGAGTTTTTCCTGAAGCTACTATGCTGCTTATTGACAAACAAAACAAAGTTTTAGAGCCTATTTATCAACCAGATCTCATACCATTAATTTATCGCTTAACTGATTTAAGATGTGTTGTTGGTCTTGTGTTGAGGTAGAACTCAAATGTTAAGTCACTTAATATCATTTTTATTAATAATTTGCTCCATTGAACATTTTTCTAAATTAAATGATCGTATTGGTTCCAGGCATGGCCAGATCATGGTGTCCCATCAGACCCCGGCTGCGTGCTCAATTTCCTCCACGACGTGAACGCCCGCCAGGAGTCTATACCCAACGCAGGTTCTGTCTTGGTGCACTGTAGCGCTGGTATCGGCAGGACGGGGACCTTTATCGTCATAGACATGATCCTGGATCAGATCAAGAGGCAAGGTGAGTGCTCGGGTCACAGCGAGAGGTCAGCAAGCAGTAACAGGGGGGGTACATCAAACTTTGCCTAAAACTAGATATTACATTATTATTATTATTAGCACCGTGTCTTACTACCCGTTCGGGTTATACGCACTTACGATACTGTGTAATGGTAGGGTGATTGTGAGATGAAATGAAGGACCTACAGTTTAACGTGGAATCCGATCCACGGTGGAGACCTGGCATTCCACACATTCACAAGATTTCTTGTCAAAGGTGAATGGAAGGGTTTGGTAATCAGATAAATCTGTGCCGGGACCGAGGATTGAACCCCGGCTGCCAGCACAGAAGTTTGACACCTTACCCCTAGACCGCCAGGTCACCGACTATTACACTATTCCTGTTTTACTTAATTCTTACCCACCTCAGTGGTATAGTTAACTAACGCACTAGTCGTGTTGAGCTAGACTGCCGAGGATGGGAAGATCAAGGCTCAAATCTCGGTCAGGTGAACTGGGGTGGTTTTTATAAATGGTTTTCCACCCTACCTCCATTCAAATGTGGGTTCAATTCCTCTAAATTCAACTTTCTCAATTCCTAATCCATTAGTGTAATTAGTACTTAAACGTATAACCCAAACGAGTATTAAGACGCGGTGCTAAATAAATAAATAAATAATTTAATTCTAGGTTGTGTTTGAAGCTTAAAAAAAACTCGACTTTGCTAAAAAAAAAATCTTCAATAAATTACTCAATAATACACTAGGTACTATATAAATATGCAGTAATTAAATTGCATGTGGGTTATTTTTAGCCCCGCCACCGCGTCTTATTACCTATTTGGGATGTATGCTTAGAGTATATACTAATTACTCTAATGTGTTAGGAATGAGGAAGGTTGAAATTAAAGGAAGTGTACCCACACTTGCATGGAGTAAAATAATGGAGAAGTCCTTAGGGAAAACCGCCCTCATTGCACCCGACCAGGATTGAACCACAATCTTCCGGTCATCGGCAGTCTAGTCTTTTGCGAGAATGACGTCTTAGACCACCGGAGCGAGCGATATTTAAATTAATTTATCAACTTGGCCCTAAATATGTCAAAACAGTTTTGTGATAAAATTAAAAATGGTTTGAATCCACTATTTTACGAATCTGAATTTTGGAAAAATAGTTCTGAAAATAGAAGAAATATAATTATAATAGAATAATATAAATTAGAAATAGTAACTAAAGGTTAACTATTTTTTTGTGTCAGTTAAGTGTTAAATTAACGGTTTGGGGTCTGGTTGTTAAGGTCATCCTAGGTAATTGTTTTGGATTTGATCCCTTATTAAATTCAATTTCAAAATTTGAATCGTAAATCAGGGATTAGTTTGAATCCTTAAATATCTTTTGAGTTTGATTTATTTTTAATGTTTATGACTTATCCTTAGATAGAATTTCAAAATGAAAAAATAATTATATTAATATTGCAATTGTTACATTTCAGGCTTAGACTGTGAGATTGATATCCAGCGCACAATACAAATGGTCCGGTCACAGCGTTCAGGTATGGTGCAGACAGAGGCGCAGTACAAGTTTGTCTATCTGGCCGTACAACACTACATAGAGACTGTTTCTCAACGGATGCAGGCTGAACAGGTAATGTCCATGTTAGAGTTGGGCCGGTACACAATAATGAAGCTGGTTGGGCCAGTATTTTAAGTAAAATACTATTCGCATTAGTGTGTTCATCACTTCACTACTGTGTCACTCACATAATTACATCGCGAAAAAAAATGCTGCACTTAGCACCATTCTTATCCTCTCACTTGCACACTTGCTATTATCTATGGGTGTGTGAAATCTCAAAAATTTCAACTTTGCTTTGAATATTTGTTCAACTTGATTCGAAAGTAAAATTCCAGAGTTGACAATTGTGACGTTTCTTCAACAAAATAATATTAAGTTAAAAAAACACATTTATTCTTATTATTATTTTATTTTTTGTTATTTTCTTCACAAATTAATGTACAATTAAAAAAAAAGATAAAATAATTAAATGACATTTTTATTATATTTGGAAGAAGGTACAGGAAAGGTGGATTGATTAAAATACATTTTGTGATAAAAACATACATAATCATTTTAAATTAATATGAATTATATTATGTTCAAAATATATCATTTTATAAACTATATCTAAGACTTAAATATTCGATCTTTGATTGGGCTTCAATAATGTTTGATTCGTGGCCTGGCACTCCCCACATTCCCAAGTTGTGATTAATACACGTCTTGTCAGAGGTGAAGGAGAGGTTTGGTAATCAGATAAATCTGTGCCGAGACCGAGGATTGAACCTCGGATATTTGAATATTGAATGTGGAGAGACTTTCTAAAATTTGGCTTTAAAAATAAAGAGATGTTTTAAAATTCCATCTTGTTTTATAAAATATTAATTTCTACCTTTTTGCCAAAAATTACAATTTAATCATCCCTTTAACAAATACTGAATTAGTTATTTAAAAAAAATCAACTGCAATTGTTGTAAAATAAAAAAATCTATTTAATTTGTATTATTAGAAATTCTATATAATTTTTTTTTTTAAATCAGTCTTTCCTGGAGTTTTATAATTAGTGAATATTTTCTTAACTCTGGGTCAAACTACTCGATTGAGTTATATGTTTATGTACTAATGATGCTAGTAGATTCGGATAAGTAGGGTTGAATTTAGAGGAAGTGTGCTCGTGTTTGAGTGGATAGAGTGTGGGAAATCATTTTGGGAAAAAAAACCTCAATACACCCGGCTGCGATTAAACCCTGTCAGCGGCAGGTTAGTCTATTGTGAGAGTGACACCTTAGACTATGCAGCCACCGAAGCAGATACATTTACTAAATTGAATCAAGACTCAAGTCTACACTTGGAAGTTTCGGAGAAATCTCTCTTTATCTCGAAATTAAAAAACCTAAACTTGCACAGCTCTATAAGAAAGCACACACACACAAAGTACATCAATTATATTTTTATTTGTTTTCTTTCACAGAAAAGCTTGCAGCTCGGGCGTGAGTACACCAATATCCGGTACTCCAGCGAGGTGACCGGCACGGTTGGCAGTAACGAGTCTGTGCGGGGATTGACTCTCACCTTATCTCGGTCCACAACGTCCCTCCCCACCACACCGAGTACTGCTAATGGTCGAGAGAACAAGCGAGGACCCTCTCGAGCTGCCTCGGACGCCCACCTCCCAAGGTCAGTACCTGGCTGGATTCCTTCCTAGGTCGACAACTCTTTGAAGTCGGTTTTAAGCGCTGATACAACACATTTGTGAATTTCCATAGGCTTAGTGTTTGAACCAATTTTAAGTGGAGGTGTACCAATACCTCAATTTTACCCATAAAAATAAGGACCCATAAAGTAATAAAGTGAAAATTGGAAAAAATATGGCCGTAAAAATCCAATACAGGTCATTGCCCAAGGAAATCAGGTTTTATTAATGGAAAAATTAATAAAGGTTAGAAACTTGGCATTGTTGAATGTGTTAGAAATAAAATAAAATTGGACATTGAAAGTAGGATAGACAGGCAAGGCCTACACTCTTACCAGAAAATTGTAGGCCTCAAAGTTCACAACTAAAATACATAATTATTATGTAATTTTCGGGATGCATAAATCCTATTACATATCCCTTAATGTAGATAAAATCTTAGAACAATATGAAAAGTGCTTCATAAATAACAGTTTAGTGATTTTTCTTGTACCCTTCATTTACCTTGTAATGTAGCAAGCCTACCTTGCATTATTGCATTATGGTATGGCTTATAAAATAGGGTCATAGTATAATCCGTCAAGGTAAAACTGCTACTACCTTTCAGGATAAGCTATCTGTACAACCATGTAAAAAAAATATTAAATAGCCATTACACTCTTTCCAACGCAAACCATTCATAGGTGTGACACTAAAAGGTTTAATATTGAATGAAAAAATCTGAAGTAATGTTGTTGTGATATCATCTTGATTTATCAGATTAGAATGCATTATTACAAACTATTCTGCAATAAAACATTATCTCATTATTTGTACTTCAATTCTGCTTTGAAAATATTTCATTCGTTAAATTTGAATACTCTTTGAATTAAAAAAAAATTTGTTTCACAGACACCTTACGTTTTAATGTTTTAAATTTATAAATGTTTGATTCAATGAGACTTTATTTGTAGATAATAATATATGTTTACTATATTGTAATTGTTTTATAATTTAATACTTATTAATATTGATATATATTTTTCTTTGTTAAGATTTTTTTTTTAATGTTTGACTATGAAAGTGTTTTAGTGTTTTGGTATATAATAATGTTGAATACATAATTATTTTTATATGAGATAGGATGCTTGGAAAAAGAATGGAAAAAAAAAAGTTCAAGAATCAGAATCTAGAAAAAGAGGTATGGTGTCATCTCTAATAAATAATACAGTACAATTACCTCAAAGCGAAAAAAGTTTTTCTTATAGAGATATACTTTATTTATTATTTATTTTCACAAAAGAACAGCTGGCTCTGAATAAAACATGCTTAGTGTTGTTTACTAATCACAAATATTGCTAAATTTATCATCAAATTTTGTTTTTCCACAATAATATTTTTTATTTTTATCTCATTTTGTCACCCTTTATTTTGTTTGCCAGACCGCCTGATGACCTCCCAAGACAGATTTACGAAAACATTCCTCTAAAGGAGCGGAAGCTGTCTACCAACAGCTACAACATTGGCCCCCCGCCCTGCTTCGCCCCTCCTCCTCCGCCGCCTCCCAGAAAGACGTGACACTTTTTGCCTCTGCAATGTTTGTGGAAAGTCGAGAGGCTGCTTCTTGCTGGGATGTATGAGAATAAAGGAGCCTAATTGATGGAATCTATATTAAGTTAGAATAAGGATAGGAGGGCAGAGCGCTGCTCTATTTCTGGAGAACATAGGAACATTAAATTACACACAAACTAGTTGTTTCTTTCATCTTCTAAGCCTAATCTCCAAGAGGAGTCATCTTGTACTAGTCGAATTCAATTCCTGTGAATCACTAACCACAAAAGAGATTAATTGGGAGATCTTATTTTTCTAGAATCGGAACTTTTTTTTTTTTTTTT